>VDFB02265621.1:0-120733 GCA_007258455.2 Sequoia sempervirens
ATTGGTGCTCACAAAGATTTCTTAATTGCTGTTGAATATGACAAATAATTGCTGCTGATGATCACTAATTGTTGCTGATGAAGATGACAGACAGTTGTTGATGAAGATAATAGTAGTTGTTTATGCATTCTATACTTTGTTGGAATTTTGGGTGCAGTTAATTAAAGAAGATTATGTTTTAGGCTTTATTTCCAGCTAAGTCTATCTTCAAGAAATTATATATATACATATTAGTTCTTTTATAAGAGCCAATTGCCATTTTAAGGATAAATTTTTGTTTTTCTGGGAGCTATTTTTCAAAGCTTGAAATGGACTCTTTTAGTAAGTCATAGGGGGTCGACATCTTGGTTAGTTGGCAGTATTTCTATATCAGGAAAGTCATGGATATTAAATTTAAATAGCGTTAAATTAATATATTTAACTTTATGCATTATTTATATAACTTTATGAGTGACTAACCAGAAGAATACTGAAATGAACATTAAAGACCTGCTGAGGAGCCACTGATTACACTCAAAATGGTCACCTAAACATATCATTAGCCTACAAGGACCAGTTAGTAGACTAACCATGTCAAAGATACTGATCTAGAAAAAGAGGACATTACAGTCCACCCTCCCCAAGATTGATTGTCCCCAAGCAATCCTCACCTAAATAACTAGGCCTGTCTCCTAAATGTCGAGATCCAAATCAATTTGTAAAATGTTCTACCAAAACTCCACTGCAACCACTAAAGAATCATAGAGAAAAACTCGGCAACCCTGACAATCACTATCTAAAATAGAAGCAAACTACCAAGCATTGTGAATCCCAAAGCCCGCAACCCAATTGGAAGCCCACCATACTAAACACCTACTAACCTCTGCTGTGCTACTCCGATATAATCTTCACCAAGCTGAAGATGGTAAAGCAACACACTGTAATAATCTCCATGTATAACCTTTCGTGGGTGTACTCCAACTGGATCCCATGGACAGATCTAAAATTTGTAATTCCTAACCCTTGATGGCTCCTACTACACCATTCTAACTACACCAGGAATGCCACTCAAACTTTGCTCCTAAATCATGTATCCCAACAATATGATTATCTTGTAGAGGCAACTTGAAATACCTATAAGATTTGTCTCCTTCGTCCACCTAAGGAAACACCTCACACCAACCATCCATCTCACACAGGTGTCTTGCGCAACATAGTCAAGTCAAATGTGAGTGAGCTAAAAGTAAAACTATATGCACACTGCACAATGTACACACTATGAAATGCATTAGTAGGCACTGTCGGAAGTCCTAATCCAATACTAGGATCCCAAGTCTTGCAATTATCACCAAACTCCATATAGGAATCAGAAAGAGCCTCATCATCCAACCCGAAGAGTGGATTATCATAATTCACATCAGCATCACCCTCAAACAAAGGATTATTAAAAAATTGTACACTATCCTCTTACTAATCTAAATCTCCTCTTTTTGATTTTTTGGGGCAATAGACAAGAACATACTCCTACTGAAAGCGATCTTTCTCCTCCATCACCTGTTCAACCTTTTTTTCCCTCCTACTCTCGTTTCCACTGAGGGAGATAACACATAGACTACCTTCAAACATTCCCCTCAACACATATTTCCTACCATCAACCGCAAATTGCATTTCCATTGTACACAAATTGAGGGAAAACTCCCTGATTGCATGAAGCCACTTCATGCCTAAGACAACATCCATCTCACCCATACTGACAACATAGTAATCAGCTTGGAACTCATAATCATTCAACTGCAATATGAGATTAAGGATCCTCCTCTTACACGTGAGAGAAACCATCTGCAACTCTCACTTTGAACCCCTCAAATTCCTCCATCTGAAGTCCATGTTTAGCAACCAACCCCTCATCAATGCAGTTATGAGTGGCTCCTGTATCAAGCAAAGTGATCATACACTGCCCACTCAAGACTCCTCTAATTCTGAATGACCCCTTTCTTTGAATGCTAGAGAGTTGTGTTGTAGGGGATTCTTTTGCTAGGTCTACTTTTGACTCATCAAATGCTCTACCCATCTCATTGTCCTCCGGATCAAATTGTTGTTCAGAAATTTCGGAATTGGTTTCATCAGCATAAAAGTATTCCATTTGATTTGCATGATCCTGCATAGGACACTTATGACCCGATTCCTAAGCCACTTTGCATTTGAAGCATAGTTTATGCCTCCTCGAGTCTTTTATGGTGTAATCACTAAGTTTTTGTGATGGTTTCTTTTGCTGGTCTGCAACTTTATTATGATTCCCATCCTTTGGAGAGGTAATTGTTTTAGGCGGACACTACCTTTTTGGGGCAGCAAGCTTCATGTTTCATGCCTTCTTCATTGCATCCTATAATAAGGTAGGATCAAAGACTTTAATCCACCCACGTAAGGGCTCCATACAACCCTCACTAAAGAGAACCACAAGTCTGCTCTCAGTTATGTCGGGAACCATTACGGAGAGCCTCTAAAAATCGGAGATATAAGACTCCAATGACCCAAGCTGCTTCAACTATGCAAGCTCGCGGAAGTATACCTCTAGGTCTTTCTTGTCAAACCGCTCGATGAGTTTATTAGTAAACTCATCATAAGTGGTAATTGACCTGTGCCCAAGCGTGATCAATCCATGATATCACCACTAATGTGCCAAACCATCCAAATGAATCTAATTGCCTCTTTGTAATGATCAGCCCCAAATTGTATATAATTTTTTCCATTTCCAGATTAACTGCTATTCAAACATTTTGTCAAACAGTTTCTAATCTGTTGTTTCATTGGACAGATTTTTGTTTTTCTTTTAATGCACAGCTTACCCAAAACGAATTTCTTCTCAATTGCACAACTTGTATCATACAATCAATGATGTGCAGTATGCAATTATTCTTATAAAATGTTGCTCAAGCATTTCAACAAACAGCTTGGCTATATCACTTTTTTCAATGCCAGTATTTGTTCCACAGACTTGAATTGCAAGTTTCCATTTTGTGATTGCATAGAACTACAGAATCTCATAATAAGCAAGAACATAGATAAATAAAGCTTATTTTGATTATAACTGCTGGTACAGAAAAACAGGGGAATACTCAGAATTCTAACCTTATTTCCAGCTCACAGTTTGTACATACTCAGCAATTCACAGACTTTGCATATACAGAATCTTCAGCTTTCCAAACCTATTTCCACTCCTTCAATCGAGATTGTTCGGCTATCATTGCTTTTATTATTGTCCAGTCACATAGGGTCGCGATTTTCTTTTGTCTTTCATATAGCACATTCTTCACTGAATTTCACGATAGCTCCAAACTGGCTTGTCTTCTTATAGGTTGCACTCTTCAAAATTGGTGAACTTACGTAAAGTGGTGATTATCAAATTTAAAGGCATATTTGTTAATGAGAACCAAACACGTTATATGCCACGGGTTAATGAACAGCTACTTAAGGATTGTCACAATTGTCTGAGTAAACGCCCCCGACTTGTCTTGTATCATCTGCAGCTATCGAAACTAATCTCTAATATTTCGACACATTGAATTGGAAAATTAAATATGAGTCTCTATCATACACAAGTCCTCCATTCTGACTACAGTGGTATCTAGATCATCAGCTATCGTGGCTTAAGCACTGACTCAGAGCCTCCCAACTTTTTTTCATTCTCTCCGAATTAGACAAGAACCGTTTCATTTTTACTTCTGACAACTATACAAGAGTCGTTTCATCTTCTTTCTTTAATAGTCACATCAGTTATAGGAAAGAACGATTTCTGGATAGCCAAAAAAATACAGAAAGATGGCTCCCGACTAAATGAAATCACCTATTGAACCATTTCAATGATTTTGGAAAGTGCTATGGGAGTCCCATGGTCAACTTTGTTCAGCTACGAAACTCCAAAGCTTCAGCAACTATCATGATCAACTTGTTCAGCTATGCAACTCCTCAGAGAGGAGTTATAAATACAAAACCCGTCACTTAGATTCTCGATAACTCACAATAGTAAAATTCCTGATAACTCACAATATTAACTAGCAGAAGTAGGCAGTGCTAAGACATTGTACTCCATGATTCCCTTAAAATAATATCGACTCCCATTCAAAATGGCAGTCTAGAATATCAAGCGACTTGTAATACTCTAACTATCTACAGTTAAAGAAAGGAATATAACTACTAGCTTTCAGCTGAAAGAAACTAACTTGTTTTCATGCTAGGGTTTCCTTTGCAATTTGAACGAAAGGGAAAACAATTTAAAATAATTACTTCATATCAAATCACTCAACTAACTTTCTATATTTCAATTTCAATTCCACGTGCAGTGCCATCTTCCATGTAGGCACAATATTTACAATATTTACAATTATTGAAAACTCAACCCTTCTAACTCTAATTTGAAGAGTGTATCTACCACACCTCTTTCATCTTGTGTCACACTAAAAAGTGTGAATTAAAATGTTGACAAACACATATATGAACTTACCACATCTACGAACTCTGTTTTGGGCTGGTTCAATTGATACTCAAATCAACTACTGGCTACATTTCTCTTTGGGATCAAAAGTCGTTTTGCGACAAAGTTTTAGCATGCTATAGCTTTATCTTGCATTAAGGTCAAATATAAAGCAAATGTTAGTGCTAATTGTGAATCTATGTGGCTATGTGATGTTTTGTGATATCAAACTTCCTCAAACTATAGCAATTCCACATTTTTTGTGACAATCAAGATGTTCTCAAGTTGTTAAGAATCCGATTTGCATGGTTTGCAACTTTGCACCAAACACATTGAGATTCATCATTATTGCATTTGACAAGGTTTGATCTCAGAGATTTTCTCATATCTACTGCATATCTCAAGAGCAGTGTGCTGCTCTATGACTAACCTCTTGGTTTACTTTCTTTGTCAACTTTAAGGGAAAAATTGGAGTTCTCTAGTTCAGTCATTAACTGTGGAGTTTAGATAAAATATAATGGTAGACTAATTTTTGTACATATAGGCATTTATTGCTTTTGATACTAATGTAATAACACCTCATTAGTTATATCTAAAAAGGTAAGATAAAACCAATAATGTGATTTCCCAGTACATTAATAAATACAGCAAACACACGAGTGTGTGCCACACAATTCTCTCAATCCCCATGCATTCATTCTTCTAACAAAGTTAAAAATTCTTTTGGGGCACATACAATATGTGTGAGTCAGCACTATGGGTTTTAATTGCTGCAGTAACTAACAAGGCTGAGGGTAGTTTCGTTTTAAGCTAGCTGACCAAGATGCTTTCTTATCAAGGATATTTAAGAAATGTCTGGAATAGAGGTTGTTCTAACAGTTCAAACATGACAAGGATATGTATGTAACACAAAGAATAAGTATATAATGGTAGTTGTAGAAAGCATACACTCACATGAAGTCTAAGCAAAGAACTATTCGGTACCTGGCAAATTCAGAGTAATGCCTGATAATTATTACTAATATTTAAGGTATCCTGAAAACTATAGCATACCTCTTCCACACAAGCTAGGATTGACCATCCTTGATAGTTCTCTACTTGAAAATATAGCTTTTCAAAGCTAATTAACAAATACTGACAGAGCCAAGAACAAATCATAATCATCCTTATATTTTTATATTAATAACTCAAAAAAGAATTTTAGTCACAAAAAGCTGAACTAAGTACTGTGCTCCAAAACAAAAGATAATCACAGAGAACTACACATGCACAGAAGACACATATTGATAGTGATACTATACAAGCTAATTCAGCAATATCAAGAAAACAGCACAAACCACTAATTCCTTGCCAATAGTATAGAAAACATTGAGTATGTTTAGTAATTCTGCCTATCCAATTGGAAACATATATAGAAGCTAATAAAGCTATATAATTAAAACTGGATTTTCATAGTTACCTGAAAACCCTTTCCTTTGGCCCTTTTGATTAAATTTAAATTCTTTATTGCATTAGACCTCTTTTTGGTTAGTTGTCCCTCACCCAACTTGTCATGCACCAGAAAGAGACGCTGGCTGACACTATATTTGAGGAAAGCATCTCCAAGAACTTCAAGTCTTTCTAAAGAAAAGCCTTCCATGCATCTTTCTGTGGTTATGGCCTCAAGAACCTGCTAATACAATAACAATATATGCAACTAAAAACATGGGATAACCAGCTTTTATCCTTGTTGCAATGATTTTAGAGAGGAGATGAAAAGTCAATTTCAAATCAATGTCAATAATACAGAGGCTACCAATCTGTTAGTCATCCATTGTCTTCCCTTTGCCTATCTAGATGAACAACATTCTTATAATTATTCATCGTCTTTACCTACCCTGGCTGTAGATAGCTGAGATCCTTCTGGAAATGATACTGCCAATAATTCCTTCAATTCAATGGCAACAAGAAAGTTTTCCATTCGATGCATTATCGATGGTAACAACGAAATTGAACTTGCAAGGTACTTTGAAAATCCTGTGAGCTTCATGAAACAAAGTTCCGGAGGCATCTCCACAAACTTTTCCTCCAAAGTCCCATCTCCTGGCATTTCAATTTAAAGTAAAGATGTAAAATTACCAGGAAAGTAAACTCACCTTGCAATAAAGGGAACAAGGACCATACAGAAAAAAAATGAACCTTAGCTGCAAAACATATTAAGTAAAATATAAAAACAAACATTTGCGTGACAAAAGAAAAATAAAAGAACTTAACATGGAACGTGGCCAGCTTGTATGTAAGGTGTGAATTTGAAGAAAATTTTAACTTTCAGGCGGTGGTAAAGACCCAGTTTAAGACTCAACATTCTCAAGAACTTGCTCATTACCTTTTCCTTTTTCCTCCAAAAACCAAACTAACTTTACCTCATCAAGTCTGATATTTGGAAGTACTAATATGGATGAGATCACAAAATATTTACGCTGATACAGTCACCAAGAAGCATGAGATCGCCAAGACACTTGAGAATCACACCAGAATAACGCACATTGTTGAAATAAATTTATTATATTGATATCAAAACTAGAAGATGATCTCTCTAAATTAGTTTAGTTAGCCCAAACTAACCATGAAGAAATAAATTTAACAATTACCTTGTTTAGATTTCACATTGTCATGTACCCTTATCTAGTGTAAGCAACTAAAGACCCTTACCCTATTTTCACAATTTTCCCATAGACTAATGTAATGGTAAAACTGGACAATAATAAAAAATCTAAAATTAAGTTGGCAAAAAATAACTTTATGTTATATTCTAAAAAGACGCCATATATTTAATTATTTAAAAAGGTTATTATAAGTGAGTTTAAAAAGTGTCACTAGGACCAAAGGCCTAAAAGTGAGGGTTTAAAAGGACATTTTAATATTTTATAACTTTGAGGGATAAATAAAATGAAAGATATAATATTATATTATTTTCCCTTCAAACAATTACATAAAAAGGATTGTTTTCGATAAATGGTCTTCTTGTTCATTTTATCAATTTCATCTCCTAAAAATGAACGTGCACTCTTCTTTCTTTGCATGAGGACGAAAACACTTTGGCAAGATGGTTTCAGAGATGGAAACCCTCCTAGCCATTAGACAAATTCCACAAACAGATTGCCATTGTGCACATGAGAAACCTAGAGTTAGCGCATCATTTTCCTTGAGATAATAATTTTTTGCAGATGATGTATCATGAGAGACTAAATTTGAATGCTTCTACAACTTTGATGATAATACCACATTAGAGAGACTTTGCATGGACACATTGAACATCAATCTCAACTACAACCAAGGTCACATGCAACTAGTGTTTGAATGATGACAATGGTAGCATTTATCACTTCAAGTGGCATTTGGCAAAGGAGCCAAGACATAGCATCACTACTTGCACAACCTGCCCTATAGATGTCACATTCAAGGCAAAGCAAGCTCTTCAAGCAACTTCTAATGGTAAAGCAAGAAAGGCTAGAACTAGGAAAACAATGGCTTCTAATTCTACAGATGCCATGAGCAATCATTTGGATAAAGCAATTGGTTTAAAGACTATTTCAAGTAATCTAGGTCAATGCCTTCTTCTACATCACGTGGCCCAAACACACGTGGAAGAAGCATTAGTTCTTTCCTTGCACCTCATACCACACCAAGATCAAAAACCACTTTGGAGAGTACAAGATGGAGGAAGAATGTCCATGAACAAGCAAAAAAGGCAATGAGGAAGAATGTCCAGAACAAGCAAAATCATCTCAAAATAATTTATTTTTTTCAATGCAATGAGGGATTTTTTAAGCCTAGAAACCAAAAATTTTAGATGGATTATGAGACACACTTTGAACCAGCCATATTTCAAACATGTTTATTGGCTTTATAATAAATCTTTCTATGTTGGTTATTATGTATTTTAAAGGTGATTTTCAACAGTTATATATTTTGAGATTGTGTGCATTTGATCAATACCAATTTTGCATTGTTTCATAATATTGATTTGTGCAATTCTCCACCAAATTTACTTTAGATTTTGTATTCATTCTAGAAGGCTTGTCGTCAACAACCACAATAATTTTATATTATTATTCCTTCATCGTATGCTCTCACCCTAACCACATCATAATTTTGGTGATCAAAAGTTGTTAAGGTTGAAAAACCAAAACATTTAGTTTGGGACATTAGAATGCATTAGACTCATTCTATGAGATAAATCTCAATCATTGATCTATAAACTATGATGGGCATACAATATAATAGCTGCCAACATAAAAGTATTGTGCTCTTTAGGCAATCAAATAAATATGAAAATAAAAGGAAAATGTGAATAAACAAAAAGACAATTCAAGATACAAGGGTTTTTACTCTCCAAAACCCAAATTCTAAGAGATGGTTTCGATAACTAAGGTAAATGACCTCTTTATCAATTATCTTCGATGCAAACACAACATTATGCCTCTTGGGCACACAACCAGCTTAAATAGACAATGTTTAGTCCCTAAGAGCAGTGAAAAAGCTCTCTAACAACCTCTCTTTCAGTTTTGTTTCACCTAGTATAGACTAGTTGTTCATTTGGAATACATAAATCCTCTTAAATTCATTTCAATCCCCTCCAAAATTATTGTTTACTTGGCTTTATAGTAGCATATTCGTCTTTTATAAGCTTGAATGATAGGTTAAAGGACACTAGGAAATCAAAAAGTGTAGAATTTGAAACAACATATACCATTTTTTGGAAGTGTTATGAAACAGTTGCCTTTTAGATCGATTAGTTGTGTTGTTACAATGTCCCCTTTTCAAAATTAGAATAATTAGGTGGACCCATAGCCTATTTTATCATTTCTCATAGGCTAAGGTATAAAGCTAGGAAAATGAATAATTATAATATTTTAAGTTGAGCCCTATAACTTAATTTAAAAGGACAACTTTAATATTATTATTTTATTATTTTAAAAATTGTTTTAAACAATTTTTAAGAGGGAAAAGGAAATTCAAGTTAAGAGGCCTAAGGGTGAATTGATCAAAGGAAACATCCATGTTTATTGTGGTCAAATCTTTTTCTAAGTATGAGCACTGTAATGTCCCCTTCTCAAGCGTGATGATTTCAGTTGACCGTTGGCCTATTCCGGAGACCCGTAGGCTACTCGGAGGGTAAAATTAGGGTTTCCCATTTTGGAGGTTGTTGCTCGAAATTTGGAGACCGGCTTGCAGATTCTTTCTGGGTTTTCAGAGAGCTTCGCAATGGTATGACATGTGGTGCAATCCGAGCAACTTCTGGAATTTACTATTTTTAGTAAATTCTATTTCTGGCAGTGGTCCTATTGTTTTCGGCATAGTTGGCTCTCTTCTTCAACCAATTCAGTTGATTTGTTCATTCTTGGCCTTGGGATGCATTTTGGAGTGATAAGTCAAGTTGAATTAAATAATGTTATATTTTATTGTTGACTCCCTTGGCCTAGTGCTTCACTTCAAGTTGTTTTAAAAGGTGGGTTTTCAAGGGTGAACGCCTCATAGAGGTAATTGAATATTTTTAAAAAGGCTTTAATTCATGCTTGAAGGAGGACGCCTTTTTGGTGGAGAGATGATTTTAAAATAAAGTCAAAAATCAGCTTTGAAAGTAGACGCCTATACTTGGAGGGAAATGAAGTCAAATTCAAATTTGAATTAGGGCGCACTTTCTAGAAGCATCTAGAGATTCCTTGTTGGGCTTATAAAAGAAGACCTCTCCTCTTCATTTCACATCTTATGTCTACAGTAATGTTACTCTGTCGGAATGGTACTGAGATCGCTTTAAGGAATGAATGCCTCCTAGCCTTGGCATTGCTTCTTGCTTGAAAGATAGCAACTAGTGGTGAGATAGTTGTAGTTGAAAGAATCTTGTAGTGAGGTTTGCTTTGTAGCATTTGTTTTGCATTGTAGTTCAGTTTCTTGCATAACATACCAAAAATCTGGAGTTGCTGATATCATGGCTGATTTGTAGTTTCATTCATATATTTGAAAATAAAAATATATTCATTCTGGGTGTTGCATATTTCTATTCCTCTAGGTTGGGCGCCTCTTTGTGCTAACTTGCAGATTTTATTGTGAAGAACTTGAATTTATAAAGAAAATCACCCCTTCTTGCATGGCCGCCCCTCTTTGAAGTGCATTGGGAAGTGTGTTAAATAATTACGTAGGTTTGAGTGTGGTTTCTTGTATGCAGCTTGGTCGCCCTCTTCATAGGAAGCCATTGCATTTGATTTGAGGTCATTTGGTTGAGTATTGAGGGAGTAGTGAGCAAATTAGTGGTTCCTAGTGTTGCTGATTAAGCATTTCAAGTGCAGATCTGTCACAAATCAGAATATCAAGGTTGATCCTTTGAGTGGAGTTCTTGGTCTTAGCATACTTGTTAAGCAAGGGAAAGTCTTCTATATTGTTGCAGCATTAAATAGTCATAATCTTATGCTCTTGGTAGGCATTCTCTATTATATTGTAAGCTGAACAGTAGTACTGTCAGCATTTCCTCTCATCTTTCTCTTCATGCTTGTAATACCCACTGAATAAGTGGAAGAGGCTGGCTTGCCGCCTATTTACATTTTGAATTGCATTGCAGTACTTAGCATCTCCGCCATATGGTAGCTCCATTCCCACTCTAGGTTTCAAAGCACATGCTTGGCGTCAAGTTTACTTTCAGCAATTGTAGTTGGTAGGGATCCTCTGACCATATGTTCGTCCATCATAGGCACATTCTTGGTTAGAGTTACTCTTCAGCATGCATTGAGATCCTCTGACCATATGCTCACACCTTGCCCAACTCGGGATCCTGGTGTAAATTCTTGGTTAGAGTTGTATTCCGCATCATTTTGGTTTAAGTGCTAACCCTAACGGATGTGTGTTGCATTGCTTATTGTAATCCAAAATTGAAAAAATTGGTTTGGAATATTTCAAGCACTTGTGTTCATCTTCTCATCCAAGAACAAAAACATTTGGTGGTCGGGACTTTGGAGCATGAAAACTCTTTTGGTTTCCATTTGGGATTGAAGCAAAAAACTCTCTTGTCCAAGTGAGGTGATTCCATCGGGAGATCACATTGGTGTTGAATATCACATGTTTAAATCCATATTCAACACCTACTTAAATCCATCTTTGGAAGACAAGGAGCATTTTGGAAGATTTTATTCATGACAAGGATTGTTGGCAAAGTTTAGATTTCATTTAAAAGAAAAAATTGTCAAAATTTGGAAGGGTTTATTGTTATTCTGTTGTTGTGAAGCAGTCAAAACTAGTTTTTGTTGTAGTCATACCACCGCCATGACCTGCTTGCTATTATTGTTGTCGTACTATATCAAATCCAGCATGTTTTCTACCCCACCCAAAGCCATTTAATCAGATTTGCAATCCATAAAGCAATGCAACACCTGTGAGTAGGCAATTTTATCATTACAATATTCTGAAATTATTATATGAGGGTTTACGGATTTAAATATTCAAAACAAAATGTTTGTAATTGCTTTCCAGCTCAATATATCAACATTCTATAATTTTTCAAGCAACTATAACAAATATAATCAAATATGAGGATTTCATGATCTAATTTAATATTGTTACTACTTGAAATTCTTGTTTGTGCCCTATTGTTGCATGGAAAGGAATCACAAAAAATTGCATAATCGATCAAAGTTGAAATAAGAATATATAGTAGTATTAAAGCTTTCATCTTGCTAGCCTACAAGATTAGACCTAACTTTTAATACAATCTAATGAAAAGAAAATCATATTTTATTAAATGGAAAGGTGAAAGTTGCAAGATTAGGGTGAAGAAATAAAAAAAGTAGAAATAAGAAAAATATGTAAAAAGGTTTTCATAAATGAAGAGAAAGAAAAGATCTAATACTATGCCATTATCAATACAAGCCTCAAATGACAAACCTCATGGTACAATTATTACAAACAATACAACATCTGAACATTCCAAGGCCAATTTGAACCCCTACAAGTGAAGAAAATACTCCGAAGAGGCACCAAAGAAGTCAAATGAAGAAGAATGTAATGAACCGGACCAATTTTTTTTTTTTTTTTCACAATGATTACAATGCAACACGCACCCGTTAAGGTTAGCACAAACCGAAACGATGCGGAAAGTAACTCTAACCAGAATGTACACCAGGATCCCGATGTGGGCAAGGTGTGAGCATTGGTCAAAGGATCTCAAAAGGAAATGCTGAACAAGAACTCTAACCAAGTGATGCGCCGGCGAACAGCGAGCATACGGTCAGAGGATCCCTATCTAATGCAATACAGAAAATTAGCTCAACACCAAGTATGTGCTACTCAGTCCATGATGGATAAGAGGCGACCATATGGCGGAGACTTAGGGAATTACAATGCAAACAAGTAAATAGGCGGCAAGCCAGCCTCTTCCACTTATTCAGTGGGAATGTACAATAACTCAAATTGCAAGATAAAGATGAAGTGCTGATAGTACTACTAACAGCTTACAAGATATCAGAAAGATCACTTAAATCATGAGTATTTCTAAATATTTCACTGCTGCAAATGTGTAGAATGTTTCCAATGGCAGAATACAACTTTCAATGCTTATGCACTAACCAAGAGACGATTCTCTCAGTTCTGATTTATCAGACCTGCACATCAAATGGGTGAAATCTGCAAACCAATCCTCACTCAATAGCTCATATCTCACTCAATACATGCTCAATTGACAAAATATCAAATGCAGATTGCTCTAGACACAAAGGCGCCCAAAACAAGACCTCTAAACCTCACCAAACATCATTAAAACTTTCTGCACACATCCCAAGGCTGAGACAGAATGGTACGGCCCTCTTAAAAGGGCGAACTTGCTAGATAAAATCCAAAACAGCAAAATAAAATCTGTAACTTTGCAAGGTGGGTCGCCCCAATGAGGAAAGATATATTGAATACCCAAAACGATATCTTTTTGTATTTTTGATTTATGAATGATAACAGCCTACAGCTATGCACATCAGCAACACTGAAACATGACAAAATGCTTGAATAACATCAACTAAATGCAAGTAACTCAACTACAATGCCAAAACAACCCAATTACAAGCTAACCTCTCAACTAGTTGCTATCTTTCAAGCAAGAAGATGAGCCAATGCTAGGAGGTGTGCTTTCCTCGAAGCGAGTGCCTGAATACAATCCAGCAGCATAACGGTGTAGTAGACAAAAGATCCCAAATGAAGAGCTGAGGCCTGATTATATAGACGAGAGAGAAACATCTAGAAGCTTCCAGAGGGCGCCCAAAACCCTAAATTCAAATTCACCTTTTCCCTCCAAAAGATGGCGTCCATTTTCACTTTTTGCTTATTTCACATTTTAAAATAAAGTCAAACCTTCATATAGGCGTCCTTTTTCAAAAGCTTAATATTTGACTTTATAAAATATAACTTATTCCTCCATGGCGCCTAGACCCTTTAAGTCCCTCTTTTTAAAACAACTTAAGTTGTGCTTGCTATGCAAAAGGGTCATATAATATTAAAATATAATATTATAAGGAAAAATACTTATCTCTCCAAGAATAATGCGCCCAAGGCCAAAACTGAAGTGCCAGCTGAAACAACCGAAGAAGAAGACCAACTGAACTGAACCCAAACTGTCCACTGCCAAAAATAGAATTTACTAAAAATAGTAAATTCGCGAAGTTGCCCGGAATGCCAAACTGAACACACCACTGCGAAGCTCTCTGAAAACCCAGAAAGAATCCGCAATCAGAATCCCAAACTCCAAGCAACAACCTCCTCAAAACCAGGAAACCCTAATTTCACCATCCGCATAGCCTACGGGTCTCCGGAATAGGCCAACGGTCAACAGAAACGATCACTGCTGAGAAGGGGACATTACAAAGAACCAAGGAGGTATGTTGAAACCCTAAAAAGTGTAATGTCCCTTGCAAATTTTGATGTTTATTTTCTGTTTTCAGCAATTGGATATTTTGTCAAACAGTTGTCTTGCAAACTGATAACTGCTGTTTGTATGTTTCTTTTTGTGTTTTGAATTTATGTGTTGGTCAAGATGCATGAAACGACTTCTATAAACTCATCTAATTATCCAAAGCGACTAAACATGTAATCTAGGTGCAAAGTAAAGCATTTTATGATTTGCCAAGCTATAATATGCAAGTACATGCAACTAAGATAGTTTGTATGCATCCTCCAATCTGCTTTATATTGCAAATGAAGAACTCAAACTAATTACAAATCTGAGCTTTTACATATACCAACTGAAAGAGTATATCCCGGCAATGCAAGATGTAATGCAATTACAAATGCAATCTTTGTCAGCAATATTATGTGATGGCTAAATGACTCTAAATTGATACAATGCAACTTCAGAACATTGCTTATATGATTTGCAATTACACCTGATTCTAGACAAACAACTAGATGAACTGAATGCAATATTAATGAAGACAACTACAATTAGAACCTGAGGACACCAGCAGTGTAGACGCCCAATGAAGAATATGTCCCAGCCAACTTGACAACTACAGGACGAAAGGAAAGACGTCTTAGATGATAGTGACTGAAGTTAGAATTCGATTCTCCTTTATTAGGATGTGCCCAGCCCTGCTGCTTGCACATGTCACCTCTTAATGTCTAATTCAATGCTTCCCAGACTTACACAACTATCCTCTTATATCTCCCGTGATGAAGTAGACAGGAAGACAAGACCCAATAAAAGAAATCGATGTCTTTTTCTTTATCAATGGTGTTGTCCTTAGTTTGTCTTGTTCTAATCTCTATCAAACCACATTGGCTTTCCACTAGCCTAGCTACTCAATAAAAATCGAACTTATTAGAAATGCCTAGATTCTCCTCAAAACTTCACTTAAAGAAATTGCAATTATCAATATGGTGCGATAGCTGGGAAATAAGACGAACATGCAAACATTGGCAGCTAGCTCTTAAAATAATTCCCTTGTGCGTCTTATCTGCTGACTTGGATCTTATTTGGACTCGCTTAATCTTTGTCTTTCGCTGATATATTCGATAAGATACTCCTTTTGAACTTTAGCCACAATTTCCTTCAAATATAAGAAATTCGTCTTATGCGAATATTTGTCTTTTACTGATTTTGCTTTTATATGCCAGCAATACAAATTAACCAAGATATATGAAAGTGATTGCCTTGAATAAATAATCCAACCTCCAGATAGAACAATGGAAATGCAACCACAAAGTCACCAATAAATCGATTTCCTTCAAACTCTAAAAATTTTGCCAAAGGCCATTAAATTTTGCAAATAACCGATTTAATCAGGAATGAGCTCCTTCCTCAAATGAAGTGATGATTGCAACAATACCTCAGCTGCTGCAATTATGTAAACCTTCAAAAGTATTTGCAGCAATACCTCAGAAACTGCAAATTAATAATAGAATGCAATAATAAACCAGCTATTGCACAAGTCAATTCCCTGCAGTAATAAACCAGCCATTGCAATGATTCAAAAACCCTCAATTAACCTGCAATGAAGCACCTGTAGAAACTCTGGATGGATTTCTCAACAATTCCAGCTAGGTTGATCTTTCACAACCGAACATGGCACTCTAGAGTCTTCAAACCCTCGAGCAAAGCAAAGCATTCAGCTTCTTGCCAAACTGGTAATGAGAAATGAAATCCAACTCAAGCATACCCAAATGCTAAGTTGATCTTTCACAACCGAACCTGGCACTCTAGAGTCTTCAAACCCTCGAGCAAAGCAAAGCATTCAGCTTCTTGCCAAACTGGCAATGAGAAATGAAATCCAACTCAAGCATACCCAAATGCTAAGCCAACAACTCCTTATATAGATTTCTCACTGACTTTTCAAGAAGCTTTTAGAAATAATATTAGTTTACTCCTTAAGTGACTTTATAATATATTATTTTATTTAGTCACTTTATTAAATTAATTAAATATAAAGTCATTCTTTTGGTATTAATTTATTGGAATAACTTTATAAATAATTAATTTAATATCTCCAATTTGGGGAAAGCCCTATCAAAAGTGGAAGCAACAAGAATAAAGAGAGTCAAACTCCGCAGAAAACAATCACTCCTCACAAAGACAAAAAAGGAGAAGAATACATTCAGAAGATCTTTCCGTCCAAGACAATCTCATATGACCAAGTTCAAAAGTTCCATTTATGGCTATTGCTTTTCATTCAATCATTTTGGTCATAAAGCAAGAGATTGTAGAGTACATGTGAGATATAATTATGGTTGGAACAAAAATAGTTCTTATGGGTGGACAAAATGGAACTATAACTCATTTGCTCCATTAGTAGGTTATATTATAATATACAACAAAAGCAACAACCATGGGCATAAAGCAACATTTTGTAGAAGTTATCTTATAGAACCTAAACCAAGCAAGAAGAAGGTGTTAGCTTTAGGATCAGATTAGATAAGCAGATTTTAATTCAAATTCAGACACATAAACACAGAATATACCTTGGGAAAACCCTCCACTTGAGGGAGAAAAACCCAACAACAATATATCGCTTATATATTGAATGTAAAACAATTATCTCTTTTACAATGAGGCCAATTATGAGGCCAAGCAATATCACCACAACTGGATGCAAACACAAAAGGATATAATACTTCTCTTTGTTGATGATATCAATCTCCCTCAACAAGATCTCAGCCTTCTACAAATATACGATCTGCATTTGAAGTATATTGCCCTTGAAAACTCACGAACTATGCAATGAATGGAACTCAATGAATGGAATGATCAATGTGAAATGACAAATGATCAACTTCGATATATACAAATGAGAAGGAAAGGACACATCCCAAATCTTCATGTCAGCCTTCTACAAGAATCATGTCTCCTAGAACCATGATGTCGGCCTCCAAAGATCGTATCTCTTCAAGGGTGGCAGAAGAAAACAAGTCGGCCTCATTAACAATACTTAAATATTATATGATATGTAATGGTGAAGAGCCTCTTCACCAAAAGTCACCTTAACAAATTAAATAGCCGTTAGGCTACTTATTTAATTTGTTCTTCAATGAATAATTTGGGCTAGAAGTAGAAGCCCAACGCTGCTATCATCAACACTCCCTCTCAGCTAGGGAGGAATACTTCCAACTATACAAGACATAACACCCACACTGGCTGCACCCATATGTGAAAAAGGAACATATCACCTCATTGTGATATCAACCACCATGGCTACTCCCATGAATGGTATATGTGCACAAGTTCCCATCACAAAATCACTCAATGTGATGTCATCATCTCATCATGACGTTCACCATGGCTACTCCCAAAGGGTGAAAAATACAAGTACAAGAAAATCATCACGGACTCTCTCACGTGGTGTTGTCATGGAGTCACTCAACATGACATCCACCATGGCTACTCCCAGAGGGTGGATACAAGGGTTTTCACCTCAAATTTATCTCACAGAGAAAGATGCATTAAACAAGGGCTTACACCTCAAATCTCTCTCATAGAGAGAAATGCATTAACAAGGGCTTGCACCTCAAATCTCTCTCACGGAGAGAAATGCATTAGAGAAGATCACTGATGCTGAGTCTCCCTCTCAGCTAGGGCTTCATTCTCCACAATACCAAGCTTGTCTCGAAAGTACAAAAACTTTACTCTGGAGAGAGGCTTGGTGAGAATATCTGTCGTCTACTCATCAATGCTAATGTACTTCAACTGGATTGCTTTCCTCAATACCATATCTCTAATATAGTGGTATTTGATCTCAACATGTTTAGTTTTGTCATGAAACACTAGATTGACAGAAAGCTTCACACAACTTTGATTATCACAATGAATAACAATTGGCTCCAATGATTGTCCAAACAATCCTACAAGGAGCTTTCAAAGCCACACTGTTTCTCGAGCTGCCACACAAGTTGCAATATATTGGGCCTCTACTGTGCTTAGTGCCACTGAAGACTGCCTCCTGCTACACCAAGATATCATTGCAGACCCCAAACTGAAGCAACATCCAGAGGTGCTCTTCCGATCAACAACACATCCTGCCCAATCAGAATCAAAATATCAATGCAGCTTCAAGTCCACATCAGAAGAATATCTCAAGCCGTACCCAACTATGCCATGCAAGTATCTCAGGATATGCTTTGCTGCAACTAGATGTATTTGCCTTGGTTCACACATGAACTGACTAAGTGCACTCATTGCATAGCAAATATCCGGTCTTGTATTGACTAGATACATCAACGATCCAATCAACTGCATGTACATAGTAGGATCCACCAAATTTGAATTAGTTGCAGCCTCTTTTAGCTTTTGCAAGTTGGTCTCCATAGGCGTAGACATGGATTTACAATCCATCATACCAAATCTCTTCAAGATGTCAATTGTATACTTCCCTTGACTCAGAATGATCTCATTCAGCTTCTGCCATACTTCTAAACCAAGGAAGTAATGCATATATCCAAGATCCTTCATTTCAAATTCAGAAGCTAACTCCTTGCATTTGATAATGAGGTATTCTTCTCCAGTAAGAATTAAATCATCAACATAGAGAACCAAGAATAATGCTTCGCCAACAATTACCTTGAAGTATAGGTTTGGGTCAACATCGTTCTTGGAGAAACCAAAACTCATCAAGTATCAATCAATTCTTTCGTACCAAGCATGAGGAGCCTGCTTAAGGCGATTTAAAGCCTTCTTCAACCTGCAAACATGAGACTCCTTCCCATGAACCTCAAAGCCATCAAGTTGCTCAATATATACCTCTTCCTCAATTACACCATTTAGAAATGTTGTCTTCACATCCATCTGGTGTATCTTCCATCCTTTAGTTGTTGCAATAGCAATGATGGTCCTGACGGATGTATAACGAGCAATTGGAGCAAAGGTTTCTTCATAGTCCACTCCCTCTTTCTGAGAGAATCCTCTAGCCACAAGCCTAGCCTTGTACTTCGCAATGCTCCCATTAGCCGCATGCTTGATCTTGAAGAGCCACTTAGAAGATACTACAGATTTTCCTTCTGGTCTAGGTAAGATGTCCCAAACATCATTTTTGAGAATGGATTGATACTCTTCAGCAATAGCATCTCTCCATACTTGTTGACTAGTAGCTTCCTCAACACTGGAAGGTTCAGAATCAATGACTTGACTCATCAATGCAATATAGCTTGAAAACCTGTGAGGTCTCTTGCTTTCTCTGAATGTTCCTCTCGGGGTTGCAAATCCTTTTGCCTCCTACATTGTTTGCCTGGCCCAAAAGAGGTCTCTTACAACCAATCACAATGTCTCTTGGCCCATCAATAGGTTTCAAAGGCTCAACGGGATCATCATCTTCTTTAGGTTCAGTAGCCTCCCTCTGAATCTCAGGAGTATGATCAACTTTCATATCCTGAGGAGACTCTTGGTCTTCATTGTCTATCTCCATGTGAGTGCCCTTAGATCTCTTGAATGCAACATCCTCTTCAAATGTAACATCCCTGCTAATCTCTGTGAGTTTCTGACCTGGAATGTAGACCACAGGCTTTTGAAGACTCAACATATTTAATCTTCCATTCTTGCAAATGGTTTTGTTGTGACCTTTTCACATCACCCCATTCAAATGGGGATTTAATTTTGCTCCATTACGAATTGTTTTGGCTTTTAGTTTTTGTCTCTCTCTCTCTCTCTTTCTGTCTCTTTCTGTTATTAACTTTTTGGGATAATACCTTTGTCTATAAAACTAGCGTGAAATTTTGGCCAGAATCTGAAAATTAGGTTTATATATCACAGTCAATCCGAGGTCAAATGAAGTGAATAAGTGCCATTCGAGACTAACGTTATTTATTGATGAGCTCCATTAAATTTGATGAATGCAGTAACTATTTTTAGTAAAGTGTGTCAATTAGGAGCATTTCTCTGCAACTTTTGAAGTTTGATCATTACACTCCATCCATGACGTCGGTAGCATAGTCGCAAGTTTTGAGCGAGCCAGTTGGCATCTATTTTAATGAGATTCGACTTCGAGATGATTTTTGCGAGGTTTGTGAGTTTCTTCAATGCATGTCAAGGAGATTCTTTCACAGGTTTTTGAGAGCTTACAGTGATATAACATACAAAGTAAGAACTGATAAGCTTTGAGTTGACCTTCAAAGGCTATTTTTAGGGTTTGCATGTTTGGAAATTCCTTGTAGGTTTTGAGACATATTGTGATATAACATACAAGTGGGATCAGCACTTTTGAGCCGTCTTAAGAAGCTTCTTTAGGTTTGCATACTTGAGCTTTTGATGCATGTCGGGTCATTCTTTATATAGGTTTTCAGAAACTACAGATGGTGTGACATACTGGCCGGGATGATGGAAATTGATGACTTACTATTTTTAGCGGGTCCATCCCTAAAACTTTAGCATGGAACCACAAACAGGGTGAAGTGCAACAAAAATGAGGTCAAAAAAAGGTCATTTGATATACATGCAAGTCAAATTAGATTTTCCAGCTTCGGGACCCAAAATGAGGGGTAAAATGTCAAAATTTTCAAAAACTGGTGTATCCCACTGTGATCAGCATCTTTAAAGCTAACTCCCTTCGAGAAGAATTTGAGACGATAAGACATACTATTTATAGTAAAGACATTCTAAAAAGCGGCTAAAAATAGTAAATCAGCAGCAGGCGCCAGTATGAACGGGCAAGTCACCCGATGAGGAGCACGTCATTCAAATTTCAAGTTAAACGGAGTTGTTGAGGTCTCAGAAACGAGCAGTTACTATAAATAGTAAACCACCTTTAGAAATATGCTATAAATAGCAGGTCAGCTCGAGATGATAGTGTGAACAGGCTAAGTAGGTCATGAGGATCATGTGCTTAAAATCCCATATCGATCCGAGCTTTAGAGATATGAAAATCAAAAGACTTACTATATATAGCAGGGCGTGGAGAAACTGGCAGAAGGAAAGAAAATTGGCTAAGTGTTGCAATATCCTGCAGGTACCCCCATATGCGCCCAAGGAAGGATGAAGGTGTTAAAAAAAATTTCTAAGTAAAAAGTTTCATCCACCTCCATAGGCTAAATGGGCCCTCTTCAAAGTGGATATGTTTAAAAAAAATTTGTCCACCTTGACCCTCCATATGCGCCCATGCAAGGTAGAGAGGTGTTAGAAAATTCTAAGTGTTGAGACAAATCCTCCTCCCCAAGCAAAATGTGCCCACTTCAAGTCAAGCATGCAAAAAGTTCTAAGTCAGTGTTTGTCCTTCTACCTATCCAAAATGCGCCCAAGCCTACAGAAGTCAAAGAAGAGTCAAAGGCGTTGGTGTTTGTCCTTCTACCTATGCAAAATGCGCCCATCCTCCTCAAGGCATGAAATGCGCCCATGTTTGAAAAGAAGTCAAAGGGGTCAAAAGGGCGTTGAGAAGTTAATGCTTCACCATGGAGGAAATGCGCCCATCCTCCTTCATACATGAAATGCGCCCAAGTGAAGACAAGTAGAAAAATCCAAGGCGTGTGCATGCAAAGTGAAGGATTCCAAGCCATTGTGCATAAAGAGAATATTCTAAGTATGGAAAATTTGAAGGCCAACCCCCCATATGCGCCTAGCTTGTGGAGTTGATTGAAAATTTGTTTTAAGTATTCAAAACTTGAAGTGGAGACCCTTGATTGCGCCTAGACCAAGGGATAAAGTCAAAATATTCTAAGGCGTGGAAATTAATTCCTCTTAAACATGCAATATGCGCCCAAGTCCAAAATGATTCTAGAAAAAGGTTGATGAATTCCTCCACCCCACGCTAAATGCGCCTAATGTGAAGAAAGATAGTGAGAAATAAAATGCTAAGTATTCAAAATTCCTTCCAGACCTCCAAATGCGCCCATGTTCATTGAGACAATAAAATTTTTCTAAGGCATAAAATTCCACCTCTAGAGGAAATCACGCCTGAGCTTGACAAAGGTGATGAAATTTTCGGAGGCATGAATAAAGTTGGCATAATTAAGTCAAAAGGTGCCAACTTCACGAAGATGATAAAATTTTCAAGGCCAGGCAAGAAAATTCACCCGGATGTGAAGAATAAGAATAGACTTTGATTGACAAATATTTTTTCTAAGGTGGAAATTCAAAAATATAAAAGCACCCCTTCGTTTGTAGACCCATGGATTCGACGCCTTCTGGAGAGAATTTTCTTCTAGGTATTGGAAGTTTGCGATGAGGAATGGATTTTAAGGTCTTCCACAGCTTGCCAAGGATTCCATGGTGAAGATTCTTTTGGTGGGCACCAGATTGACAAATTTTCTAAGAGGAAAATTTAAAAATTTTCTAAGATGTCAGAGTGAATGCCTCAGCCGGTGAAATGAAAACGGAAGCTCAAGTCTCCAGATGCGCTCTAAGGGGGATGAATGATAATGCGGAAATATTCTAAGGCAAGAGGAATTTAAAGGCAAAAGTTGTGCTGGAGAAAAATGATGAACCCTATCAGATGAAGAGATCACTAAAACCTCAAAGATCTGAGCATGAAAATCAGATGAGTAAGGTAAATTTATATTATGAAGTGTTTTGATGTTCTTCCTTTTGTCTGTTTTGCAAGATAAACATCGAGGCCAGAGCACGATGACTTGAAGTGATGAAGCGCAATGATATTACAACCTTCAAAGGGAGATAAAGTTATGAGTTTCGAGCTCTTCCACGAGATCTCGATTGCACCCAAAACATGAAAGAAGAAAAGTTGCAAGAAATGGCTAAGTGTTGGAGTTTCTCCTCAAAGACCCAATGTGCACCCAACGCAGCCAAGCGGGTGGCAAAGAAAAATGATCAAGTCCAAGATTGGAAGAGATGAAGGCCCAAAGATTAGAAATGATCCTCAAGTACTTCAAGGTTGAAGAACAACATTAAAGAGGAAAATCATCATCAAGCAGAAGAATGAGGTTGCAGTCTTGGAATTTCAAAATGAGGACGTGCATGCCATGCCAAAAGTTGAAGCTGTTTGATCAAGTTTGCAATTAACAACAAGAACAGTGTGAACACGTTTCAAAACAGGAATCTTCTAGAACATGGTGACCATTAATTGCTCATTTATTACCCCACTCTTCTTTGTGGCAGTTTTTAGGGTGAATCTTGTTTAGGGCTGAGGTGGCTCAATCTGAGCCATCCAGCCGATTGTAATCTGAGTCGTCCATTGGACTTGGCCAGCTATATAAAGGGGCATCCCCCCTCATTTGTATTTTAGTAGAAGTAGAGCTTAGACATCAGACTAGAGAATAGAACAGAGAGATAGTTTAGCTTGTTAGCATAGTAGAGTTTGAACGAGAAGGAAAGTTTTCACTTGAAAACTTTATAAGAGATTGTTGTGAAAACTATTATAATAAAAGATCTTTCATTGAATGGTGAATTCATCTTTGTTATTAGTAGCTAGCAAGATTTCTTCATCCCTTCTACTTCAAGCAGCATGAGGTAGCATAAAGTAGCGTAATTTCATTTTCATGCAATTAGATGTTAGCAGTGGACTTGTGGTGTTAATCAAGGCAACTCCTTTTTAATCCATACCACTAGCAGCTTGCTGACGGCAAGTTTGCCTTGTGTGGTCAATTGGAAAACTTTACAAGCTTAACTTCGGTTGTGATTTACGCCTTGGCATGCGTCGTCTTGATGGTGTCTTAATGTCGAACTGCAACTTGAAAACCTCTTGCCACTCCCTTGAAGATTGCACCAACTTTGTGTAAGTTGTCCAACGCGAGGTGGAGCAAAGTCTGGTTGAGGTTTGTTGAGATTGATTCCACGTCCTGTCCTTAGAGTAGATTAGAGCCTTCTTATCCCTACACTCATTTAAATTCAATTCATTTCTGGTTAGTATTAGGAAACTTGTGCTTACCTGCCAAATCATTCGAACCATGTGAAGCCCTTAATCTGTTGTCTGTTGTCAGCTGCCGAACAATTGTGTAAGTCCCCTTGAAATACCAGCAAAACACATCGAGCCAACTGAGAGTATTTTATTACATTATCAAAACCTTGGAATTGAAAGCATGAACTCTCTCACAATCTTGGCATGCTGAATACTTTGTTCAAGAGAGGATAGAGTATCCATTGAGAAACTTTATTCTGTGTTGGTGCGATCACGAAAATCACATCAACAGTTTCCAACTTTGTCCTTTTATCTTTAGGCACATGAACATATACAGGGCAACCAAAGATTCTCAAATGACTTACTTCTGGTTTCACACCTATGAAAGCTTCTTCAAGAGTCATGTTCTCCAGAATGCGGTGAGGGCTTCTATTTTGAACATACACAGCTGTCCCAGATGCTTTAGCCCAAAGGGAGGTTTGCAGATCTTGATCATGTATCATGGCTTTAGCTGCTTCTACAATAGATCTCTTTTTCCTTTCTACAACACCGTTCTGTTGAGGATTGTAAGGGACACAGAACTCCCTCTTAAACCCTGCTTCAATGCAAAAGTTACGGAAGCTTACAGAGATGTATTCTCCTCTGTTGTCGGATCTCAGAACTTTGATCCTCTTCCTGGACAAGTTCTCTACCTGAGCTTTAAATTCCTTGAATCTTTCAAGTACTTCCTCAGATTCTTTAGACTTCAAGAAATAAATCCAAGTCTTTCTAGAGTAGTCATCAATAAAAATTATATAATACAAGAAACCACTCAAAGAAGCAATAGACATTGGACCACATAAATCAAAACGAACAAGGTCTAGAATATTTTTAGATCTACTCTCACTACTATGAAATGGACCTTCAGTATTCTTACCCAATGCGCAACCTCTGCAAGTGCCTTCATGCTCTTGGCTGAGTTTAGGAAGGCCCATGACCATCTTCTCCATGGTTGGTAGTGCTCTAAAGTGAAGGTGAGCAAGTCTTCTATGCCAAAGCTCACAAGAACTTGATGAATCATGCAACAAAGCCTGAAGTGGACGAGTGCAAAGTCTGTAGAGACTCTCATGTCGTACTCTAATCACTTGGGTAGTCTTGATACTTGAGTTCTTCGGCCATGCAAGAACTTTTCCTTCGGAGAGTGCAACTTGATATCCCTTGTCCTCCAAGGCTGAGATAGAGACAAGGTTCCGCTTGATACCGGGAACAAATAGCACATCACTCAACTGTAAAGAGATTCTAGAATCTAAGTGAAGAGAGGAGGTCCCAACACCTTTCACAACATAACTTGCATCATCTCCAATAATGACTTGAACACTAGAATCTCTCTCCACCAAATCAAATAGATGCTCTCTAAACCCAATGATGTGGCGGGAGGCACCACTATCAATCAACTTTGTGTTGTTGTCCGTAGGCACATTGCTTGATAAGGCAGAATAGAATAGAAAACCACTTGAATCCTTCTGAGGAGAGATCTCACCCACATCTGCAATTGAAGCCTGTTGCTTAGGTCTGGTTGGACAATCCTTTGCATAGTGACCAAACTAGTCACATCTAAAGCATTGTATGCAGGAGAGGTCATTCTTCTTCTTAGATGCAGGGGCACCATCTGATCCTTTATCTCTATTCCTCTTGAAGAAGCCTTTCTTCCCTTCTCTTCCTTTCTTCTTCAAAGATTGAGCGGCAAGTACATGAATTTCTTCATTTGTAGAACTTTGCCCAATGCCTCTTGCAGCCAATCTTGATTCTCCTTGGATACAATCTGCCCTCAAACGATCAAACTTAGGAAGTTTTGATCTCCCACTGATACCTTGGAAGAATGGCTCCCAAGATTGAGGAAGACAATTAAGAGCCAACATAGCCAAATCCTTGTCATCAACAATATGCCCAATGGTAGAGAGCTGATCTCTCAACTCGGTGATCTTCATGAAGAATGTGATGACGGAATCTCCTTTCGCCATCTTGATATGATGAAGTTGTTGCTTTAATGCAAGAGCTCTACTTGTGTTATTAATCTCATACATCTCCTCCAAGGTCTTGAACATCTCCCTTGCTGTCTTCAACTTGGAGATGATTGGCACAAGGTGGTCCTTCACGGAGTCTACCAACATCTTCTTTGCCTTAGTGCAATTCTTTCTCCATTGAGACTTCTCATTCTTATTGGATGGCTCAGGAACTTCGCCCTCCACAAACTCAGCTAATTCATTTTCTTCCAAAGCGAGCATTACTCTAAACTTCCAAGATGTGAAGTTGGCAGCACCCTCGAGTCTATCTTCAATCTTGAGCCCATTCTACATCTTGATGATAAGATAGATGCAAGAGAATGAGAATAAGAGTGTATGAAAGCGCTGCTTATGAGAAATCTGATCACGATCTTTCTTATACCCACTCTGATACCATGTTAGTTTTAGGATCAGATTAGATAAGCAGATTTTAATTCAAATTCAGACACATAAACACAGAATATACCCTGGGAAAACACTCCACTTGAGGGAGAAAAACCCAGCAACAATATATCGCTTATATATTGAATGTAAAACAATTATCTCTTTTACAATGAGGCCGATTATGAGGCCAAGCAATATCACCACAACTGGATGCAAACACAGAAGGATATAATACTTCTCCTTGCTGATGATATCAATCTCCCTCAACAAGATCTCAGCCTTCTAAAAATATACAATCTGCACTTGAAGTATATCGCCCTTGAAAAACTCACGAACTATGCAATGAATGGAACTCAATGAATGGAATGATCAATGTGAAATAACAAATGATCAACTTCGATATGTACAAATGAGAAGGAAAGGACACATCTCCTCAAATCTTCATGTTGGCCTTCTACAAGAATCGCATCTCCTAGAACCATGATGTCGGCCTCCAAAGATCATATCTCTTCAAGGGTGGCAGAAGAAAACAAGTCGGCCTCATTAACAATAATTAAATATTATATGATATGTAATGGTGAAGCGCCTCTTCACCAAAAGTCACCTTAAAAAATTAAATAGCCATTAGGCTATTCATTTAATTTGTTCTTCAATGAATAATCTGGGCTGGAAGTAGAAGCCCAACGCTGCTATCATCAACGAAAGGAAACCATGGGTAAGAAAAGGAAAGAACCTACTAAAGTTTGGAAGAAGTAGCATCACCAAGGGAAGGAGAAATCTATACTTGTGCAAACTGCACTTCATGCACAAGAGGTATCACTAAGTTCATAAGGAGAACTAAAAATTTAGGGGGAGTTAATCATTGATCATCTTTTAGCTCTGTGGAAAAGAAAATTCAGAGATAGATCAGCTGATGAAGATTCTTTGAGAGAGTTAAAGGAAAAGGAGAATGATGCCAGTAATGTCAAAAGGATGACTTTCTTCATTTAGCAGCCATGGATAGACAAGGAAGAGTTGAAGATGTGTAGAGAATAATGAGATAGCTAAAAAAACTCCTGATTTGTTAAATTAAGAAGATGATCCAATTTAGTTTTGGGCAGCTATCAAGTAAATATGTCACCCAAGCAATATAGAAACAAAGGATAGTGTAGTGGAGAAAGGGAGAGCATAAGAGAATCTCTGACAAGGGGAGAAGTATATTCTTATTGCAGTAGATGTGAGTATTGACCACAAAGAATATGAATGCATGTTTCCCATGATCTATTTGTGGATAAAAGTATGTTACATCCCTTTTCCATTGAAGAGCTAGAGAAAGGGGGAGAATTATGTTTGTCATCAATGACAAGCAGGGAGATTGTTGGAATTGATTGCATTGATGTCAAAAGAGTATGAGAGATTGTTAGAATTGTCGTTGATGTCAAAGGTGAGAAGAGCACTTTGTCAACAGAAGAATGAGAGATTGTTAGAATTGTCGTTGATGTCAAAGGTGAGAAGAGCACTTTGTCAACAGAAGAAATTTGATTATGGATAGAGGCCAAAGGCCACTAATCAATGTTTGAAAACCAACTGAAAACAGATTGAGAAGAGTGGATAAAAGATGAAGTGTGTGAGTGCAGCCACAAAAGATATATCAATAATGAAATGAATTATATATCAATGATGAAGTAAATTGAATTCAATAAAGGAATAGGGAATGAATAGAAGATATATTATGAAGCACTTCTTACATGATAAAGAAATTAATTAATTAAATAAAGATTAGTTTTAACCAAAAGTCACAAGGGTACGATGAAGGGTTGTGTCTCATGATGAGACAAGATATTAAGAGAATTCATTCCATGAGATGTTATGTGTAGGAAAGTTTTATCATTCAAGAGTGGTGTTGTGACCTTTTCACACATCACCCCATTTAAAATGGGGACCCCTTTAATTTTTGCTCCATTATGGTCTTTTGGCTTTGGTTTTGTCTCTCTTTATCTCTCTCTTTTGTTGTCTATCTTTCCAGAATGTGCCCGCCTTTGAGCTTAAATGTGAAATTTTGGCCAAGCCTAAGAATTAGGGTTTTGAACTTTCCAGCTAATTTGAAGTCAAATGGAGTAAGTAACTTGGAATCCGAGGCTAACATTGTTGTCAGCATGCTTCCAACAGGTTCTCAACTAAATTTCATCGAATTCTGACGACTTACTATTTTTAGTAAGTACCAGATTTGGGGAGTTCTCTCAGCACTATTGAAGTTCTCTCAGTCACACTGCATCCAGGGCATGTCAGGCTACTCGTCTGCAAATTTTGAGCTAAAACGGACAACTTTCTATTTTTAGCAAGTTCAGTTTCGGGAGCAAATTTTAGGGTTTATATGCAAAGCTCTTCAATGCACGTTTGCGCATTCTTTCCGGGTTTTCTGAGACCTAATGCAGAATGATATAACATGCAAATGAGACGGCTGACTTTCGTGATTCAGCCTCGAGGCGGCTTTAGGGTTTGCATTTCGAAGTTTTCAACAAGATGTCAAAGATATTCCTTTGTGTTTTTCGAGGGCTCTCGCGTAGTTGGTATAACATGCAAAGTCTCAGATCATGTGACTTTTCGCCATTTCAGAGGCTATTTCTGGTTTGTGCTGTGGACTTCGTTATTACGTCGAAGTTATTCTTTATGGGTTTTTCAAGAGCCACGCCAGTTGACGCGGGGACATGCAAACGATGATCACTTCTTCGAACTTTACCATTTTAGCGCATCCACTGGCGTACTCTCCCAAATATTTCGTAATCACAAACCGTGGCATGCAAATGGTAAAACGAGGTCAAACGGTCATTTTGATAGACATGCAGCCAAATAGGGTTTCCACCTTCGTGGACCCAAAATGAGGGGCAGGTAAAATGCCAAAATTTTGAAAAACCGCTGGTAGGTCCCATAATAACAATCAAAGATCTTCAAAGCTATCCACCTGCAGAAATTTGTACAGCAATCTGTTAACTTTACTATTTATAGTAAGTCATCGTTCCAAACAAAATAAATAGTAAGTCAGCAGCAGGCGCCAGTGTGAACGGGCAAGTCTACCAATGAGGGTCACACCATCCAAATTTCAAGTCAAACGGAGTAGGGGAAGTCATGAAACTGAGAAGTTACTATAAATAGTAAATCACCTCCAAAAACATGCTATAAATAGCAAAAGATTACTGAGCACCGGCAGGAGTGTGTCAAGTAAGTGGATGGAGGACCCCATGAAGAAATTTGAAGTCGGAAAGAAGGAAACTGGAATGGAAGGAATGGAGCCGAACATGACGGTCGGAATGGAAAGATTCAATGGACAATGATCCCCGAAGGAATGGACAAGAAAAATAGCAAGGGACAGGCACAATAAATAATCAAGGTAAATCCAAAAATCAAGCCTTCCAGAGCCCAAAATCAGCTTGAAATGCAAGAATTGCGAAACTTTCTAAAAATAGCGGGTTAGGGTAAGCTAAAGACATCATGAACAATCAGAAGAATCACCTTGAGTCTAGAAATGAGCTAGAAAATCAATCTAAGTCTGATAAATTGAAAGTAGCCCTCCTCAAATCCGCCTTAAAGTAGCCCTCCTCAAATCCGCCTTACCAACTTGGGAGAGGTCAAGATTTGTCTAAGTCTAGAAAATTGGAAGCTCCATGGGTGAAATGTGCCTTAGTCAGAAGGAGGATAGATGAAAATTTTCTAAGTTATGAAAATTGTAAGCTCAGTAAGCTCAGGGCCCCAAATGTGCCCTAGCCTTGAGGCTGGTTGGAAAAAAATTTACTAAGTCTTCAAAACTTGAAGTACACCCTCTAAAATGCGCCCTTGGAAGGAGATAGCATGAGAAATTTAGTTAAGTCCTTGAAATTTGAAGCTTCACCCCCTATATGCGCCTAAGGTAGAGAGGAAGTGGTTGAAAGTTAACTAAGTCCTTGAAACTTCAAGTAGTTTCCTCTATGTGCGCCTAAGATGAAGATGCCATGGAGAAAATATTCTAAGTACTTGAAATTTGAAGCCGCCTACTCCAAATGCGCCTTGAGAAGAAGAAGAGGCTTAAAAGTTTCTAAGTATCACAAATCAAAAGCTCAGACCTCAAAATGCGCCTCAACTCAAGAGGGGAGTGGAGAATTTTCTAAGTATTATAAACTGAAAGCTTACTATTCAAAATGCGCCGTTGATTGGAAAAGGAAGTCTGAAAATTTTCTAAGTAGGAAAAGCTAGAAGCTTGGAGGGCTGAATGCGCCTAGCATGACAAGGAATGAGAAAAACTTCCAAGGCACTAAAAATGAAAGTTAGAAGAGGCAAATGCGCCTTAGTTTGTAGAGGTGTCTTGGAAATTTACTAAGGCGTTGGAAATTGAAACCACAACACTCCACATACGCCCAGCTCGTGAAGAAGACTCGTAAAATATTTTCCAAGTGATGAAAATCTCCAACTACGCCCAAGGAGAATGAGTAAGAATAAATTCAACTGAGAAATATTTTTCTAATGCAAAAATAATAAAAAATTAAATGAACCCCTTCATTTGTACACCCATGGATTTTGCGCCTTCTGAGGGGAATTTTCTTCTGGGTACTGTATATTTGCAACAGGGGATGGATTTTGAAGTCTTCTACACATCTCTGGAGATTCTAAAATAGAGATTTTACTCAGACGCCTGCTTGATGAAATGTTCTAGAGGAAATGAATTATTTTCAAGGCAGATAGGTTGGAAATTTGGCTAAGGCATGGAGAAGTTAAGGACGAAGTTTGTTAGAGGAAAAGTGATAAACCCCATCAGATCCAAAGATCACTTAGACCTTGGAAGTCAAAGCATGAAAATCAGGTAAGTAAAGTGAATTTGTATTATGAAGTGTTTTGATGCTCTTCTCTTTGCTTGTTTTGCAGGGTGAACACCAAGGCCAAGGCACGGTGATTTGAAGTAATGAAGCAAATAGTCCAAGATGATAAAATCATGAAGCAAGAAAAGTTGTAAGAAATGGCTAAGTGTTAAGACCTAGTATGTGCCCAACTAAAGAGGCAAGGAAAAAATGTTTTCAAAGCTCAAGATGGAAAAAAAAAAAAATGGAAACCCAAGCAAGTACTTCAAAGTTAAAGAACAACATCAAGGAGGAAAATCATCATCAAGCACGAGAAAGAAGTTGTCGTCTTGAAGTTTCAGATTGAGAACATGCCTGCCATACCCTTTCAAGAAGTCGAAGCAATGATGATCAGTTTGCAGTCCTAAAGAAGAACAGTGTGAACGCATTTACAAACAAGAATCTTCTAGAAGATGGTGGCCATTAATTGCTCATTTATTACCCCACTCTTCTTGGTGGCGGTTTTTAGGGTTAGGGTTTATGTGGCTCAATCTGAGCCCTTCATTGTAATTGAATCTGAGTCGTCCATTGGACTTGGCTAGCTATATAAAGGTGCATCCTCCCTCTTTTGTAATTTGGTTAGACACTAGATCAGACTAGAGAGTAGAGCAGAGACACTTTAGTTGTAATAGCTTAGCATAGCATAGTTTGAAGGAAAAGGAAAGTTTTCCCTTGAAAACTTTGTAAGAGATTGTTGTGAAAACTATTATAATAAAAGATCTTTCATTGAATGGTGAATTCATCTTTGTTATAAGTAGCTAGCAAAGTTTCTTCATCCCTTCTACTTCACGTAGCGTAAAGTAGTGTAATTTTATTTTCATGCAAGTAGATGTTAGTTGTGGATTTGTGGTGTTAATCAAGGCAACTTCGTTTTAGTCCATACCACTAGTAGCTTGCTGACGGCAAGTTTGCCTTGTGTGGTCAAGTGGAAAATTTTACAAGCTTAACTTTAGTTGTGATTTACGTCTCGGCATGCATCGTCTTGATGGTGTCTTGATGTCGAATTGCGACTTGAAAATCTCTTGCCACTCCCTTGAAGATTGCACCAACTTTGTGTAAGTTGTCCAACGCGAGGCAGAGCAAAGTTTGGTTGAAGTCTTAGAGTAGAATTTAGAACCTTCTTATCCCTACACTCATTTAAATTCAGTGCATTTCTGGTTAGTGTTAGGAACTTTTGCTCACCTGCCAAATCATTCAAACCACGCGAAACCCTTAATCTGTTGTCTGCTATCAACTGCTGAACAATTGCGTAAGTCCCCTTGAAATACCAACAAAAAAACATCAAGCCAACTGAGGGTATTCTATTGCACTGAAGGAATCTTGGAGTTGAACGCACGAACTCTCTCGCAATCTTAGCGTGTTGGATACTTTGATCAAGAGAGAATAGGGTAGCCGTTGGCGACTTTATTCTGTGTTGGTGCGGTCACGAAAATCACATCAACAAGTGGGTGAAGAATAAAAAAGGGAGGAAGGTTTTATCATTCAAAAAAGAAGTGTATGGAATTAGAATATGTAGCATGAAGTAAATAGGAGGAATATAGAAGAATGAAGTGAATGAATATTATTAATTGAAGATCTGATTAAGAATAGTCAAGAGACATGTTGAAGAGCTATGACCAATGAACAATTAAAAAATAATAGAAAATCATTCAAACGCAGCCATTAAGGAGAAAGAAAAAGTATTAAAAGGCAGCAATTAATCTTAACAAAAGGACATATCCTTTTAAAGAGTTATCTCTTTTCAAAGAGATGCAACTCTTCATTGAGATGTAAAGATATAAATAGGTGTGTGGTAGAAAGGAAGACCTATTAGTGAATAGAGAAGTGTGTGGAGATTAAAAATATATTATTGTGGATACATGTGAAAAGGCAGCAATCAAATTCGAAAAGATGGCAATTATTAGTTAAGATGAGTCATGACTATTTGAAGGATCATTATCTTTGAAAGGATGTATCTCTTCATAGAAATATGCAGATATAAAAGCAAATAAGAAATGTGTAAGAAGTGTGGAATAAATGTAATATCATACAAGAAGATTTGTGAAGAAGGGAAGTGTGTGTGCCACAAAGATATATCATTCAAGAACAAAAAGAGATTTAAGAAGAAGAATAGATGGAGATTTGTGTATGAATATTTAAGAAAGTGAATATATGAGGATTTGTGTGTGAATATTTGAGGAGAATATAAAATAAGATCATTAAAGGCTATTTGTAAAGAAGATTTATTCTCAAGAACACAAGATTCTATTTAAGAGGTTGGTGCCTCATATTGGAGAGGTCAGTGCCCCATATTGATGAGGTTGGTGCCTCATATCAAAGAGATTGGTGTCTCTTGCTGAGTTGGTGCTCAGTTGTGGGGATTGGTGTCTCCAATGAGTTGGTACCTACAAATTCTACAAGTGGGAATTGGTGTCTCCAATGGTTGGTGCTCACAAATTGTATAAGAGGGGATTGGTGTCTTTTGTAGGTCAGTGCCTACAAAAATTGTAAAAGAGATTTATATAAAAAGCAATATTTTGTTGTGGGTTTCTCCCATAAGGGTTTCCACGCAAATCGTGTGTTCTTATGTTGCATAATTGTTAAATCTTATGTATATGTATATGTATATGTACATATGTATATATATGTATATATGAATATATAAATATATATGTATATATGTATATATATATATATATATATATATATATATTCCCATACTTGTACCCAAGGAAATAAATGGCATACCATCGTATCGGGTTCCAATACCCTACCCACACCCATACCCGAAACAATAACTTAGCGAAAAAGTTTAGTGGGGGCTTAGAGGTGGAAGCAACACGCTCAACAAAAGTGAGAGGCAATGACCCTCATGAAGGACTAGGGGCACACAAACCTTTATGGTGCACACCATTTTCATAACTTTTTAAAAGGTAGAATACGATATATTTGGAGTGTTCAACTTGGTTGAATAGGGATTTTCAAGGAAAAAAACATCTTATAGCTTTTTCTTGCATTGTTTGCACATTTTTTAGAGGGGCGAGCAAAACAATTGGACTTGCTAAGTTTTCAGAAAATATTCAACAAAAAACTTGGTGAGCTTTTTGTAAGACTCAACATCAAAACTCCTACGAGTAAATTGTAAGGAAGCTTAGGTAGTTGAACAACTTCCTACACTAATCTTAAGAGGATAATGCGAAACTTTACAAATCTTTAATAGTTACAAAAATTTAAACAGAAATAAACATAATTATCATACATACCACAACACAATGATTTACATGGGAAAAATCCTTTCGGGAGAAAAACCCCACTCCAAAAGCTGCCCAATATATTATTCAAAAATCACAACAATATATTATTCAAAAATCACAAAGATTGCAATATACTTGCAGAGCAAGCTTCTCATAGGAGTATCACCAACTAGAGATCTAGAGGCAACACGACCACTATCAGACTCTCAGAATACATCACAATACACAGTCATAATACAATGCCCTCATAAAATAGGGTTGCCTTCTAGGTAAAGTCAAGCCAACCAAATATGGACCATCAGATATAAGACATAATGATGAACAGTCCAAATTTACAATAATAAAATATAATTAAAATTTACTTTTCGGAGTCGCTGCCCCCAAGCCCCCACCAAGGCACGTGGCCCCTAGACCCCTCACCAGGGGGATGAAACCACCCTACGGTCTCCCATCGCTAACGTATCAACAGTACCTAATGTATCAACAATACCTTATGTAACTACAAGGTTGAGACACATTTTCGCAACATAAACACTACAAATAGCCACCATCTACAAAAACTCATGAATATTCAGCAATTCACCGCGTACTTTCCTAGTTTGCAAGCTATGTTTCCACCAATTACACCAATATGGATTCATAGAATGCCAAGTTCACGCTACCTACATTTCATGTTTTCTTGTGAGCGGTTGACACGTGAACAAGAGGAACTCAAACAAATGGGATAACTTTCACCTCATTACTCCAAAAAAATGAACTATAAGAAAACAATTCAAAGAATCTGAAGCAAATAAAAACACCATCAAATGAGTCAAATGTCTTCAAGAATGGTCAATCTAAACATTATGAGCCATATTCTCCATCACAAAATTCAAAGAAGGAACCTAAGACATGCAATTACTACATATGTAAGGTTCATATGAACTTCATATGCTACAAGAAACAGAAAAACTAGAACTACACTAAAGAAGCACAATCTTAAGTGGTACAAATACTATAATCCTTCCTCATAATTTTCATTAGGTGATAAGAAATCATTTGCATTTGTTAATTTCATATACAATTATGCACTTGCACTCCCTACTATAGCTCAAGCTTCTTCATATGATTGAATTATCATGTCAAAATCACACTTCTCTACTGTCAATCATTGTAATATTGACAAAATACTTGTTGGTGGTAAAACTTCTATAAATATTTTAAGAGAATGAAATGCTGAGGTAGATAAAGAATAGCTTCAAAAAGTTTTGTAAGTAGCTTCACTTTCACAAAAAAATTATATTCATCTAACAAATAACACATTCAAGAGATAGCAAAACTATTAAGCTTTCGCCAAATGGACTTCCAATTCAAGGCATGAATGAACAAGTGATCATTGTAACTAGCAAGGTTTGTGATTCATCCTAATTGTTTAAATTTGACAACTTTGAATCCTCACTACCTTCTTCGGTCACATTTGAGAGGGACTTGCATAGACACTTCTTGTGCTTTTGTCATTAGACTTCCTTAGTCTTTGTCTTCTTTTAAGGATGATGACAATTTCAAGGATTAGGCTTTAGGGGGGGTACATTGATCTTCCTCCACCAATTGAGCTATTGATTCCTATACCTTCAACGACTCACAAGACACTAGTTCATGGAGCCTATATTGCTCAAACAACTATAGCTCCATTTCCTAAGCATGTCAGTGATATACCAAAAGTTACAATAAACATCAAATCTTTCTTTCTTGGCAAATAATTCCAGAGATGTCGATTGCTGCCAAAGGAAATTTGATCATTTCAAATGGTTTCCAAACTCGGACTCAAAAAGTACTTGGAAGCCAAAAAAAAATCGGCTCGAGTATTCGGCAAAACTCGACACCTTAAAAAACACTTAAATTTTTAAAAACATATTTTTTTGAAAAAAAAAAAAAAAAGATATTTTCTATGCAAAATATAGCAACAAAATGAATTAAATGAGTTTCGTGGGGGTTTGGAGACAGCACCTCCTATTTTTTGGGATGGGAATGGTGAGATATGGAATCCAAGTGATTAATCAAGAATTCCATTGACAGAAGCCGATGAATTTCACCTTGATTGCATAGTGAGGTATGCTCATCATTTTTCTGTCACCCACAAGTGAATAATTTGACGATGTTCTAATGACACATAAGAGTGGGATGGATGAAGGATTTCATAGATCACTCTGGTATGAGATGCTTTTGTCTTCAAAAGAAGAATCCAAATTTTGTAGGTCTCCTAGTTTGTTTCCACCATAAGGTTGGATACAAGAACGGGAATCAGAGACTTGGCACATTGGCATTCTAGCTGTAATCAAAGTGGCACAGCAAAAGTCATCAAATGTTGAGATGGTAGACTCTCAACTTGGCTATGGTATCCAAGGATTCATATGAGTGGTAGTTTGTTTCACATGATAAAAAAGATTGACAAAGTTGTTGGGTTCAGTTAAGTTGACGCAGCAAAGGTACGATGGAGCATTCTACAAGTCTATTTGGGATCCTGGTATTTGGGCAATGGTATACAGGTATAGATTGCTTGGGGACAAGCAATCTCTAGGAAGGGAGGACTGTAATGTCCCCAATTTCCAAATAGTCGCCACGAATTAATTTGATTAATTAAATTCTAAATTGTCCTAAATTAATAATTGTGGACATTTATATTTAATTAATTAATAAACGTTAAAATAACTTTATTAAATAATATACTCAAATATTAAATAAAGTTATTTTATAATGGTGGATATTTAATATTAAATATAAAAAGGTCGACTATAAAAGGTGGCAAAAAGGAATTCATTTTATCAATTGAAATATTATCTTTGAAGAATTTGGGAATTTTGGAGAGCTTGGCTTTCTAGGAACTGGAGGACAAAAACCCTCAAGTTTCAAGATGCATTGAATGAGCACTCGATTCCATTGAAGGGTGAATTCACTCAGGAATCGCAATTGGGCTTCAGTGAACAGTTGTTCAGTTATAAGAAATTTGTGATGTCTTCTATGAAGACAAATTTTAGAGTATTTAGGTTTTGAAAAATTTATCAATGATATGTAGAGGTGCTTCCCAATAATATCTATTTCATTTCTACAGCTATATCCCATTCACTACTGGCTGGAATGTGAAGAGCCCTTCTGGCTCAACTTCAACCCTAATGCTCAAACTGCTTGTTTTTTTGTATCTTCAAGGTTTCTGGTTTTTTTGAAGTTTTTGCATAAAAAGAACATAATGCGATTTTGAAAGAAATGCTTCTAAAAATTTATAATAAATTCAATAAAGTGAAAACTGATACACAAAGATCATTGAATCGATAGCAAATGGTCTTATTATACTTTCTCAGTGCTTACAATATTCAAACCCTAGCATGCAGATAAAAAGGCAAAGCTGATTGCATTATTTAAAAACCTGATTTGCTGATTGCAGCCGCCCAAAATAATGAAGGAAGAGTACGGCCAACATCAAATGGTAATTCTCCAACCTGAAAACCCTTGCAGAATATTCCAGAGACCAAGGCGTCCCATCTAGTGCAGGCAGAAGGTCAAAAATGAAGGCGTCCAAGCTCACAAGAAAAGTACGGCCCTCAAGCTGATTTGTACGGCCCTTGAACAGCAGCAACAAAATCCGTACTACCTTGGGAAGTATGCCAGATATCTGAGAGATGATGGCAAATGAAAAATATTCCCTTCTGGAAAGGAATCGATCCAAAACACTGACTATTAAGAACTCACATGAAGATCTGCAATAACCTCTGAATGAAGTTATTCAACTGCAGGCAATAAATCAGTTGATATCTCACAGCCTTTGAACTGCAACACTGAAGATGGCTCGTTCTCCAATGCGAATAGACAACTAAAACCCTTGGCTCCGTTCTCTGAAGGAAGAAGTGACAAAAATCGATTTTTTCATAACATAATGAAGTTTTTCACAAGTGAAAAACCTTATATTCTTCAAGAGGGTTGACTTCTCTCCAAAAAACACCATTTAATTAAAAGTTGAATTACACTTTTAATATTTCCATAGTTTGGGCATCCAAATTAATTATAATTAATAATCGAACTTGGCCCCCTTTTAATGATGGTCGCCTCCTTCCATAAAGTCACTTCAGTTATAATATTTAATTATATTATAACTTTATAATTTAAGCTTCAACTTAATTAATATTTATTTTGGCAAATAAATATTAATATCTCTCTCAATATAAGTCCGATTAACGAACCGTCTGAAGCCGGGTGATAAGTGACTGAATCTGCATATGACCAGACCATACTGCTAAAAATAGCAGGGGTGCTCTGCTGAGTGTCTCCACTTACTAAAAATAGTAAGTCAAGCAACTGATGTCCAAACGACTCCGAACGAAAGCCAAACTGAATAATTCTGCCAACTGAAGCCAAGCCAAGCCTCAACAAGACCCTCTATCCACCCTATCAGCCTACGAGGGTCACATAATAGGCTAATCTCATGAATTGAGAGATGTCAACTGGAAGGGGACATTACATGGAAGAATCATCAATAGCAATTATTTTTGGTAGAGTTTTTGCTATACAAGTGTTGGCGTTTCAATTAGCACCTCTGGAGTGCTTATTGGAAACGATCAGCTATTGCAAGTGTGTAGTAACTGCTCTTCAAATTAGGAGGGGAAGCTCCCTCTTTTTGTTGATGTTTGCATAAAAAGTACAGTAAACTAAAGTTCCTATCTTTTTACTCAGTGGCAGGGCAAGAGGGGTGCATAAAGCACAATGAGTTGCAGCTAAGGTTTTCTCTGGTTTCTACAGGTCTTAACTACAACTAAGCTAAGTTTTAATCTATCCTATCTCCTATAGATAAACAGGGCAAGAGAATATAGGAGCGGGAATGTAATGGTTGGATCACTTAGACGAACTATGTCCCAATATACATTTGAAGGCTCTGAACTTCCAGATTTACACCGAAATAGAATCCACACAAGTAATCTTCAAACGGTAGGCTATATCTTAGGATTCCCAAGGAGGCACTATGTCCTTTCCGAGGTGTAGGCTGAAATGTACACTACTAGAAACAACAAAGAACGATAATCTTACTACCTAAATTCCCAACGAGAGACAATGCTCTTTCCAAGGTGTAGATCAAAAGAAGATTATTGAAAACAACATACAATGATAGATTTTTAGATTTTTAGATCAAAGGCAAGGTAGCTCTCCTGATTTATTTTCTCAATTTTCGATCAAAGGTTACACTCTAGGATAGCAACTTGTGTCAAAAAGAATCACACATGAAGTGATCAACCAAGAATACATGAACATGGATTGAACACACCTATCTGAATAGAGAGAACACAAGCTGTACTTGGTGTTTAGCTATAACAAATATGATTCAAGAACATATACTAAGTGAACAAAGGCGAAGGCTTTTTAGCTCAGCATTTTGCTGTCGTGAAGTAAAGTTACAAAATAATGAGCAAAGGCTCTTATTTATAGAACTCAAAGGAGTAGGCAACCCTAAAGTCTCCTTGAGTTAACATTGAGTTATTTGCAATCAATCAGCAAGATTTATTCCTATGTCTAAAAGTAGGTAACCTAGCAATTAACTGGAAATCTACTCAGTTAACTGCAACTAAACTAAAAGAGAACTCCAAATAGAAAAGTGCCTCCAAAATAGACATCCACAATTAGTGGAGATAGATATCCATAATTAGTGGAAGTCGAAATAGACATCTATAATTAGCGGAAATAGACATGCATGATCTATGGGACAGTGAGTTAAATTGGAAAGAGGCATCAAGTTAACTCTTGTTTGTCATTAATGCTATTTTGGAGAGTAGGGCATCCTAGCTAGGTGTTTCACACCTTTTTACCTCTAGTCAACAGCTCCTCTAGCCAGTTGTTGACTTCTTCTTCCTTTGGACAATTGATGCTTCGAAGGATGATGACATGTTGCCTCAGCATCTCTTCACCACTCACAATTTGCTGCTAATATTCAATACATTTTGCAGTTGCGTCATCCAGCTTTGTTGACATGACTGCAATCTTACTCAAGTCGCAACCAGTAGGATCACCACAAAAACTGTCACGGATGAGATTTTGAAACTGTATTTGCACTTCGGCTAGCTTGATGTATGCACCTCCTTTGTGCCGATAAAGGCAAGGGATGGATATTACAAATGTTCTTATGAACTTGATAACACCTGCTACAACCTGTCAGTACTCAATCAATTCTACAAAGTTGGTGTCATATGCTTTCACCTTGTATGCAAGTTGTTCTTTCCAAACAAAAAGATGTTGCATGTTCTCCACTGTAGTAACTTATTGATACGCCAACTTCAAGTCTAAGATAGTGATCCGAACCCCAAGCCTCTTCTCTACTGCCTTTTGCTCTGATTGCTGAATTTCCACGTGAAGATCATGAGCTTTGCACCTTAACTGGTACAACTTTGCAAGCATTTACCGTCCTCTGATGACAAATTCTTCCACTTGACTTCTCAAGTGTTTTCCATATAGGATCAGTTGGTGATGATTTTGCTCCGTGGGGAGGTCTAGCATCTCTCATGGCAATGCAAAGATGCTTGGAGTATCGTGCATCAAGCTAGATATGTATAATCTCAGCTGTTAGTTTTCAGCCTTTAAGGCTACTTTATCTTTGTCGTCCTTAGCCATTCTCTGCTTGACACTCACTAACGCAACTTCAAGGAGAGTTGCCTCCACCTGACGAGTGGTCTTACCAAGGTTGACCTTTGACAAGGTAAAGTCATTAACCTCTACCTCATGTACATTTCTGTTCTCAAGTGGTGTAGCTGTCTCTATGAAAACTTCATTGTCAGCATTCTTTCCTACATGAACCTGCTTCTTCAACTTCTTTACTGGCATGTCTTGAGGGACATGATCAAACTCTGTGAAGTCTAGTTGGTAGGATGGCCTTTCTCTCTTCCTTCCTAGGAGACTCTCAAGCCAAAATGAATCCTGACTAGTCTCACTGGAAGGAATGTTAGGCCCTTAAATGCCTGACAAATGGGATTGTGCAATGATGTCGCGTGGTGGCGAATACAAGTCAATGGGGACCGGTGACTGCTGCGGTGGTGGTGAAGTGGGAGGTTCTACTTCCACCTCTGGTATTGTATATGTTGCGACTACTTCCAACATTAGCTCTATCTCAGTTGTGATTGTCTCAATCACTGGCTCTGTCTCAACTGTAGCTGCTTCCATTACTAAGCCTGGCTCTGCCACATTTGTGGCTATCTCCACATGTACTTCTTATTGATTTGTGTCAACAATCTGTATTCTTCCCCTTGTGTATCCTGACATTCTGGCTCCCCTAGGAGGGTTACTCCATTTCTTCTATCTCGGCTTAGCTCTCGACATGGAAGGTAGTGAAGAATGAACCGGTGGCGGCTCTGTGCAGGGAATAACTACCTTCCTCGTCCTCTTACTGTCCAAGTAGAGTTGACCATTTATGAAAACCCTACTTGTTCTTTCCTCTATAGACATACTTTCCTTGGCATACCAATCCACTTTTCCAAGTGGTTGTGAGTCCACCTAATCTACGAAGAATGAAGGAAGAATAACTTCCCCATCATCATCGAATAGGCCCTCTAGGTCTTTTGTCATCAAATCAGCAATTTGCAGAAGTCTAAACCGGTTGTAATTGTGTCTTCGTACATCAAACTCATCTTCACGGTTGACCCAATAGTCCTCCATAGACGACTATTTTGAAGAGTGTTGCTCAAGGTGTGTTGCATAGAGGCCTTTAGGATCATATGACCATCTCTCGATGAGATATGTCAAATTAAATCTCACTGTCTCCTGGCCCATGGTGTTGGCCTCTACCACTATCTTGCACCTGTAAAGTCCCATCTGGAAAGGAAAGCTTGTGGCCATCTTCCATTTGTTATGCAGATGAGAATGTACCTCGAACAATTGCCGCAAGAATTCCATGAAGACCACCCTATTTGATGGATAGCATGCTAACATGGCGTGATGACCGTTGTATCCATATACGCGTATGTAGGTGAAGGTGGGTAACTGGATGAACCAATCCGCCCAATCCACCATTGTCTCCTTGGCTGCTGGTGATATGTGTATATGCATCTCATGGTCGAGGTCTCTCACGATGTGCATTAGGAAGAGATCATTTATCCGCTTGAAATGCCTTTCTGCTTGTGTGAACTCAAGTCACGGAAAAGGTTCATAGACCTTTTGCACACCCAAAGCTCCCATAGTGTTTAATGCTCTGAATTGGCCTTGGAAGGCAATCAGCTATACAAGATATGAGCACATGTGAAACCTATGAGCCTCTAAGAATCCAATCATTTGCTTGTGGAGTGTATCACTGATGAGGGCGGACCAATCAGAATGCTCTTTGTTGCTTACAATTTTGGCGATGATACAGTACATCCGTAACTGAAATTGGTTTGCCTCCTCTTGTCCAATGATACAATTGAGTAGAGTGATCATCACTGCATACTCATCTCGAAACTCTCCATGTCCCACATTCTTGGGCAAGTTGGCCTTTTTTCCTTTAAGTTATTTTTCTGCCATTCTCTTCTAGCACTTGTCTTTTGATACTTCAAATGCTTTTTCGCATTCTCTCATAGATATGACCACATTTGTCAGACATGGTGGAATGGAAAAACACTTTTCAACATCCCTGGGCTAAGGTTGCATATCACTCGTCCATCCACAGAACGAATCTCTCATGTGGTAGGGTTGTAATGCTTAATGCAAGCTATTACAAATTCCACATTTTGTATTGTGATGGGAATTGATGTAGCCTCAAGCAATCTGGATTGCTCGATGTTCTGTAAGGTACATTGGTCTATGCCTTCCAGCTTTTTTGAGTCGACCTCTAGGTGTACCTGATGCATATTGATGTCAATCGTTTTCAGAAAATCGTGAACCAAGACCGTTTTGGTCTTGTATTTAACTTAGGAGAACTACATTCTGAAAAACATAAAGATTGACTATGCACATGATACTGTTCAGGTAACTTTTCTTAAAACCCCTAAAAATAGCACCCGCCGAGAAATATTTTTTCTGAAAACATATGACACATGGGTATTGTTGGTGCTTCAATGCTGAACAAACCCAGTTCATTTGATTTTCAAACTTGTGAATTTTTTCAGAAATCCCTAAAAATAGGGGCAACAAGGTTACTATTTCTAGAAAAATCTAACACGTGGGTTTTGTTGCAAAAGCTATGTTGATCATACGCAGAAGGTCGGATCTATGAATAGCCTCTGTTTATTTGGACATGCAAGATCTAAGACAAGAATAGAGAAAGAAGACAAGAAGAAGATTGGAAGTTATCAACTGCTTCTCTGGATCTTCAAAAAAGTTATGCCTAAAGATGCAACCTCTGATAAATTGTCCCTCTGTGCAACCGATCTTCAAAAATATGAAGAACGATGAAAACCCCTCTATCAGATCTTGAAAGGACGTCTTGGAGAGAAAAATGTTGTTATTGGCTTTAACCTACAATGAAAGATGTTGAATTATGACGCCTAGGCTTGCTAAATAGTGATTGATGTTGAAGCAACCAAGTTTGGGGCCAACTCATGATTGAGGAGTCAATTAGCCTGATCTAGAGTTTCCGGTAGTGATTTCCACCAATTTGGGGGCATTTTAGACATGAAAAGGTTGTCTAAATAGACAACTTCCGTCAACTAAGTCTTACTTTCACTTTAGGCATCCCTTTGAAGAGTTGAACACTTTTCATTACTTTTATGTGATGAAATGCCTCTGTTCGATCCCTGATTCCAGTTGCTCTATTGATCTTGAAGTGTTGCTGACAGATCCATTGTTGAGATTAAACAACTCTAATGAAGTGTGCTTGGGAGCTACAAGGCTCAAACCTTAGTCGAATGCCTCTAATTCTTGGGCGCCTTTTCCCAAGAAGGTGCATTTTTCACCAAACTTGGTCAATTTCTTGAGTGTTCTTCAATTCCTCCAGTTTGACCTTTCGTGGTCCGTTCTGAGATCATCGATGATTGATGAGTTCGATGATCTTGCTGAAACATGGGATGGATAACCAATTTTGTCCCAGAAAGGATGACTGGCTTCATGAATCGTGAAAGTTTGTTTAAGTATGTAATGAACCGGACCAATTTTTTTTAATTTTTCAATAACAATTACAATGCAACACGCACCCGTTAAGGTTAGCTGGAAAACCCAAACGATGCGGAAATAACTCTAACCAAGAATGTGTCCAAGATGGACGAACATATGGTCAGAGGATCTGATACAATGCATAACTGGAAATGAACTCTAACCAAGAATGCGTCTAGGATAGACGAGCATATGGTCAGAGGATCTTGTGCATGCTGAGCTAAAGTAACTCTAACCAAGAATGCGCCGAGAGATGGCGAGCATATGGTCAGAGGGTCCCTAAGGCTACTAACTGAAATTAAATAGGCGGCATAGCCATCCTCTTCCACTAAAGTGGGGATACAAAATGTAAAGTGCAGAAAGTAAAAGAGCTGATCAGTACTACTAATTCAGCGTTACAATATGATGAACAATCTGCAAATACAATGAGATATAGATAACCAATGATCTCCAAAATGTTAGGAAATGAACTCCAAACAAGTACAAGCTATCCAACATATGAAATATAGCAAAAGGGACTAAAATATCAGGTCTGATATAAAATTGCAGCAATCAGAAAATTCATACCAGCAAGCCCTAGAATCACCAAAATGCTCATAACTTCGTCAAAACACCTCCGAATGATGTGGAACTGAATGCCAATGAGAGCTAGGAGTTGAGCAACCAAGACCAAGCCAAGAAACTCCTCCAAATAGTAGTGATTTATTTATGCACGCTTTCCAATGCAACCTCAAAGAAGGTACAACCTCCAGAAAAGTTCTACTAGCAAGATAAAATCCGAGACACCTCCAAAAAATCTGAAAACTTGCAAGGAGGGGCGCCCAAGGTAGACTAAAGCATAGGGCCAATACCCAAAACCACCAAAAACTCGTGCATGGACTTATGAGCAGATTTGTATTTCAGCAAAACCCTAACCAGCAATTGCAAAACTGACAAATCTCTAAAATCTTCAACCTTGATGCTCTGTCTGCTAGTCTGGATGAGAAGCAGTCTCTGAAAACTTAGCTAGGTGCTATCTTTCAAGCACGAAACCAAGAGAAAGAACTAGGAGGTATGCATTCCTCGAAGCAAGCTATGAAAGTATTTCAACAGCATAACAGTATGATAAGCAACAATAGATAATCCAATTGAAGGCCAAGTCTCTTATTTATAACTTTTCTATCTCCAAATTCAAATCTTCTTTTCCCTCCAATTAGGGTGCCTAAATGAAATTCACTTTTTACCTTTTCTCCAAATTTCATTTGCATTTCATTTCCAACCCATATGTGGAAATATAATTTAATAAAATGCAAATATATCACCAAAAGGCGTCCAAGTTAGACTTAAGTGAAATATTCTATAACTTGCAAATATTTCACTAAAAGATTTAAGTGAAATATTTAATTAAACTCAAATGTCTCCAAGCTAGGCGTCCCCTTTTTCCTTAACACATATTTCTCTTAAATATTAATTCATCAAATAAGGCCTCCAAAATGTTTAATTAATAAACATTATAAAATCACTTATCTCTCCAAGTGGCGTCCCAAATAGCCTTAATATTATCTCACTTTATAAAATATTATCATCTCAAGGCTAGGTGTCCCAAATAAAAGCATTAAAATATGACTTCATCAATAAATCATCCTCCAAACCTTAGCCAAGAATATTTAAATATTTTAGCTCCACCAAAGGACGCCCACACAACTTCAACTTGCCAAAAATAGCTCCGAGAATGTTGGAAAGACCAACTACCCAAACTGACCTGCCAAAAATAACCACTACTCTGAACTGTTGAACTGCTGCTAAAAATAGCACTGCCAAAAATAGAACTTACTAAAAATAGCATACTGCTAAAAATAGTAAGTTGTTCCAAACTAATTTTCTCCACATTTTGAGCAGCCGTCGCAACTTACTAAAAATAGTAAGTCCGGAAAAGTTCTCGGATTCAGTTGCATGTCACACCATCGCGAAGCTCTCTGAAAACCCGGAAGGAATCCAAAAGCCAAACTGGAAAACTCCAACATGCAAGCCTCCAAAAAGCAGCCGAGAACGCAAGTCAATATCCTGTCATACATGTTACCTCATCACGAAGCTCTCCAAAAACCCAGAAAGCTTCACCAGACATGCGTTAGAAACTCTCGCATGCAAGACCTCAAAACCTCCTCTGAAAGTGGAAACCCTAATTTTCATTTCAGCTTAGCCTACGAGTTTCCGGAAATAGGCTAAATCCAAACGAAGAGTGTAGGGCTAAATTGGGGACATTACAAAGTACCTCAAAAGCATGGCCACCCCTGGCCTACAGGGGCGCTTTTGACCCTTTCACTTGTTATTTTCATGTTGCAAACTTTCATGAATGATCCCAATTTGATCTCTATCGTCAAATGTTTCATTTGTCTGTTGTCTTTGCTGACAGTGTCATTGTTGAGATTGATCAAGACTGAGAAGGACTTTCTGGAGGTCTCTAAGCTTGTAGACTATATCTGATTGCCCAAAAAGATGGGCGCCTATTTCTAGGAGGATGCATTTTCCTTGACACTTAGCCATTTCTTCATGTCTTTCATTCTACCTTTTCTTTCAGGTGCTTTCTGCTTGATCTTCATTTGCGAACGTTTAACAAGGCCCGTGATCATGCAATTGGATTGAATGCGAAGTTGAGAGGATGCTGAGCAAATGCCTTGTAGAAACTTGTTAAAAAGCTCATCAGGTGACTCAAAGTGAAGGGTGCCCCTAGTCTGCAGGGGCGCTTTTGACCTTTTGATTGTAGTTCTTTGATGATACATGCCTTCAACATCTCTTGTCTTCGCTTTTGTTTGTCTGTGATCAGTGGATCGGGTGATCTTGCTTGATGATGCGCCAAAAAGCTAGCAAAAGCATGAAGAAGATGACTGCCTCGAACAAACTTGATGACTGTCTTTAATCTTTTAACTTCATGGGCACCCCTGGCCAGCAAGGGCACTTTTAGCTGTGGTTTCATCATCTTCATTGAAAATATTCGTCTCTTCGCGCTTTACGTTCGCCATGTAGCTTGACTGGTTTGAGCATTGTCATTAACAATGCGGACGCATGCATCCTAGCAATCACCTTCACCATGTTGCGTGTACAGGCATTGGAAAAATGACTAAGGCATTTGACTACATAGCCTCCTCTCAGTAGCAAGGCGTGCATTTTTCAAACTTAGTCAATTTTCAGCATTTTTCACTTTTGAAAATCCCCTCGGTCACAAAGCATCTTTCGCCATGGATTCTTCATTGAAGCTCTTGAGGCTTAGATTTTGGTACTTGGTACTAGCCATCTACCATTAATGGCTACGGAGGTCCTAGCTTTTCTCCTGAAAAAACGAAGTAGACCCACCAAAGTAAACAAACTTTTTGGTGATTTTGACTTGACCAATGTGATCATGAAGTCAATTCATCCTATAAAAATCATTTTCAATTAACTCTAGAAAGGTCCTATTTTCAGGGATTTTCCTAAAAACAGGGGTACAAAACCCTAATTTTCAAATTTTCAGAATTTTGCACGTATCTTCCTTGGTGTAAATCCACAAAAACCTATGTTTTGTTTGACCTAAAACAGACTTTTAACAACAATTTTACATGATTTAGACCATTTTGATCAAAATACCTTATTGAAGCAAAAATTTATTATGGGTACAACAACAAGAATAGCATTGTATCCTACCACAACCTTCCTACTTTCCTTTTGGGAAGGGATTGATATTCATATTGTATGGGGACAGCTTGTATAATTGAAGTCGTGTGACTTTGAGAAACCAGTGGGTGAGACAAAAAGGGACGTGAGGCCTCCAAATCTCTAATAGTCACCTTTATTTCATAATCATGGGAAATTTCAAAAGCTGCGAAGGAGTTTGGATTTTGTGGGGAGCATGATGTGGAGTTTGAGGAAGAGTTTCTGGTCAAAGAAAGTCACAGGCCCACTTAACTCCTCTATTGCCATCACTTTATCATATGCAGCGATTTCCTTAAGGAGCTGCCAGCTTGTGAAAGGTACTGCAATTCCTCCATAAGGCACCATTTCTTTTTGTTAATGTCCTGTGATGAGCTGGAGATTATGAATATGTGTTGCTTTTCCCAGGTCAAATTTTCATAACAGAAATTTATTAATATTTTATTCGCAGCAGACTGTGTAACTTCAGAAATTTAAATGTTATGCAAAACTACCGATGAAATAGCATTACTATTCTTTGAGTAAAATCTTACAATTGTAAGCGGGTATTGTTTTGATTATCCATGATATGCAATGCCAAGACATATTATTTAAATGATTTATTTTGAAGAAATGTCATACCAGACTGTATATGACTTTAAACAGTATACCTGCAAGCCGTTTGATAAAATGTCTATTTGCACAAGTTGGTGAAAGTGAAAAAATTTTGCACATAAAATTGTTAGGGAATTTTACAATTTTTTCTACAACTTAGATCTCATTTAGAGTTGAAGAGTGCAGTTCCTTCTAATTCTTCCTTCCTTTCCCTACTACCATTAGTCAAGTTTACTACAGGACAACATTTTCATAGCTCCTCCACTAGCCTTGTTGCAGATATTTTCACTGTCTTTTAGCAAGACACATTTTTTGCATCTTAGATCTCATTTAGGGTTGAGGAAAGTAGTTCCTTCTAATTGCTCCTTCCTTTCCCCAATACCCTAAATCAAATTTAAGAGGAAAAATTTGTATATAAAATTCATACACCTAATTACTCTAAGTTTAACTTAGTTTAGATAGGTAGCTTCAGTTAATTACTTGAGTTTTGCAAAAACATAATTTATAAATGTGGAGAATTCATAATACCCACCTCATGTAGTAGAACTAGAAGTCGATCCTAGTTAGCATCAAAGTCTAGTGAGTTTAGTCAAATTAGATGACTAAACTCATCATGGGGGTTTTCAAGCAGTCACCTTAAATCAAGGGGTTTAACTTCCAATCAAATTTATTCAACATTGAACCATGCTTTCATCATGTTTGACCTATAAAAAGTCACCCATGTAAAACAATGTTTAGGCTAGAATCAATCAATATTAGAAGCATTCCATTATTTTTGCAAATGTTTCAGTGTCACTATTAAAATTGGCAAGAGTATATTTGAGCGGGTTTTATGTGTCCACTTTATGTGTCCACGGGGTTCTTGAACAAATTCCATAGGTGAATCCAACAATGAAATAGAAACGAATGAAAAGACATGCTTTTAAGTGAAACTGCAAAACAAGGCTTAAATGATAAAATTTTGCAAATAATAATAACAGGTTCTAACCTCGATTTACTTGTGCTGGAGCATTTACTTGTGACCTAGCATGAAGCAAGTTGCGCAAGTTAAACAATTGTTTTGCCTTCAGTAAAGGTTGCTCCTTGTACTTTAGAGTGACATTATGCCTGCAATTGAAAACCCATAAAATAGGATTTCTGTTGAGATATAAAAGTACTGGATGGTATGCATTGCTGCTGAAAAGAAATGTCTCCCAATGTTTAAAGATTTTCATTTATGGATGGATTTGTTGAGTGTAAGGATAAGTATTCCATTTACATTGAAATAAAGTAAATAATTGCTTAGCTTCTAAATATATTCATCAACATAACTAATCAACTCTTCTTTAAAAAAAGAAAAAGAAAAAAAAAAACTCTTCTTTTTTGATAAATGAAAATATATATTGACATGGAAAAACATTTATAGGGGAGGGTAGATATATAAATATGCCAACCTTATGAGTTATGCATAATAGCCACTTGTAACATAAAATCTTTAATTTCATCTAATGTTTGCAAGAGAGAATAACAACTATAATATAGCGCAGTACTCTCTTCATGACAGATGCCCATTCCTTTCAATCTCATTCCTTCACTTTTTATACTAATAAGCAAAAGCTTTTCTTTTCTTTTTTCCATTTGACTGCAGTTCATTGACATAAAATGAATCATTCATATCTAGCAAATAATCTAGCTCCTTATACCCTATGCAATTATACAGGAATACATGAGATTTGTCATTTATGTTTTGAAACACATGCTAGTCATACAATTTAGCACAACAAAAGTTTTTCCAACCATAGTCACATATTGGTGTGGGGTACGAGGATGAGAGCAAGTAAATCATTTTAAATCAGCATAAGGGACTAAATGAATAAGAACATGATTGATATTATCTAAACATTTTAAATAGTCACCTCAAGATGTGGATATAAGAATGAGTCCACTTGCTCAAACTGAAGTTTCCAGCTAACTATGCTTTTAAGTTATTCCCAAATTCCTTATGTTACCAAACATGAAAATTTATCATGCGATCTCAACCATTTTAACTTACTTCTTTTGAAAATATTCTGCATAGTTGCACTCTGAGGATGTGCCGAATTTGCTATTTGAGTTTATCTGATGAAGAATGTCAACAATGCAATAAAATGTATTATCATGTGCAGTAAGCACCAAGGAGTTTTTAAGAGTCTGCATAGGTACCCAACCATTGGCCAACCTCAAGTAATCTCTCATTTTAAGATGTCCCTCACCAAAATCTTCAGGCATTTTTTGTGATGTCAGACTGAAAACAGGGGACGATAGAATGTCTTTTATAATCTTCCACTCAATAATAATTTCTTTCTTTGCATCACATGATTGAACTGGAAGCAACAAATAGGAGGTTGATGGGTTTCCCTGATTTCTATCTTCCCTACCGAATTCCACATAATCTTTCAGGAAATCTGCCCTGTCCAGTATGATTCTGAGATATACTTGTTGAAATTTTAGTGCATCTACAAGCTGCAATCACAACCATGCATGGAATTAAAAAGTATTTTGACAAAGTCCAATACTGAATTTAAAGAAATTTAACGAACATCGACTGTTAATCATTTCACCTGATGTGAATCAAATTCCAAAATCCCACAAGGTATTAACTCTGTATTGACAATCCTCCCATGAGCAAGATGAAGCTCAATCTTCATAGTCGCTGCTTCCTTGGGTAAAGTAGATTCAAGAAAAAGAGCAAATTGTGTGTACTCTCTATCTGGAGGAATAGGGTTAAATTTCAACAAATAAGCATTAAGACAAACTGGCTTTGTGCATTCATTCAATCCTCCTTTCAAAGCAACAGGAACTAACATCTCATAAAGCTCCATACCCATCTCAGCTCCTGATATAAATAATTAGCATTGTGTTAAATAATGAGCTAAAATTTATGATTCAGTAAATATAATTAAACAATCATTTCAAATTTCAATACATGCATAATCATTCTATTATCAAAGAAAAATCAAGAGGCATAATTATTCATAACTCCAATATACCCAAAATAGTGGAGCATGGAAAACAATCTGTACATAAACAAAAAGATGGACATACCTTTAGTCTTGCGTGAGTCAGAATGAGGGCAGTCTTCAATGCCTTCATCCTGTTCATCTTCTGCTGGTAAGAGATAGTCATTGAGAGCACCTATAGAGTGTAAGCGTTTGCATGCTTCTAGACATGCCACCCTCTTTGCTTTTTCCACTGAAGAACATATAGGACCATCTACTTGCCGAAAAGGTGCATTAGATGGAAGAGTTATACAGCATTTCACACCTCCTGGTTCTTCGAAGTTACAAAATTCTGGAGCAGGACAAAAAAACCTATTGAAATAACAATGGTATTAGCATAAACTATCAGAATTTTAAGACCTGCTAATCAGAAATGAGGTATATTCTGTTAAGTATTCAGGCTACCAAAAATTAAGTAAAGGAAAATAAATTGGAGAGAAATAATCAAGTTCAGGAACATACTCATCTTTAGAAAGCTTTGAGCAGTAATGATAGAGTAATGAAACACTGCACCCAGTACTGATGGTTGCCTGTGTACTATCTACTTTATATATTTGATCTTCCTCATCTTCATATGGATCTGCACCTTCTGGAGTTCGATCCAACACCTCTCTTGTCATCTGTTCTTCACCAGATACAAAGTGTTCAACCAATTTTTCCTCGGAAAAATTTCCCCTGTCAAAAGGATAGATTAATTGAATAGATATGTTTGACAAATATAGTAGAAAGAGAAGCCTGGCTGCATTTGGAACATCTATAGCATTTAACAACAGAAGCAATGCATAATGACATTGACAAGTAGGCAAAGAATACCTCTCAACCAAAAAAATATACTCAGACTCTTGCATACGTGCGCGGCCTCTAGATTGGATGAAGCTGGCAACAGTGCTTGGAAGATCGAAGCGTATTACAAGAGAACAAGTTTGGATATCAAGGCCTTCTTCAGCAACATTAGTTGCTACCAAGATATTTATCTGTTTGTAAAGATTCAAGGAAGATGTAAAGTTATTCTATATGAAATGATTGGATTTCCAAACAATGCAACCACAAGTACATTTTAAATGAAAAGAAATCCAACAAGATAGGAAATCTACAGAAAAAAAATAGCTTAGCTTAGAATACAAGGAATCTAGGCTACTGTTTGGCTGTTTTTGAAAGGCTATCAACCCCATCCAAAGTGACATCCCTACAGCTTATAATCAGATAAAAGCGCAAACATCAAACAAAAAAATCCCAAATAGAGCATGAACCATGCAACACAGACTAGTATTGGCATTGTGAACCAACTTTCTAATAAATTGCTTGGCCAAAACTCGTATTTAACACAAACAAGAAATAAAGAAATAAAATTAAGTAATATAACTATACACATTGAAATATCAATTTAAATGACTTGATCCATATTGTGTTGGAACCAAATATTTCACAATGTTCACATCAATTTTATGTTGTTAAAATTTACCACATATACTTGGAAGAGAACACACAAAAAAGCACCACAAATTACTAATCATAAAGCCTTAATATTAATGTAGTTGTCTTATATGGTTATAATATAACCAAAGGCCCAACAGTAATTTAATAGCAAATTTATTTGTAGAATCCCTGTCCACTGCTGAAAGAGGAATGGAACAAAACATTTGAAACATTCAAGTTAAATCAATGAGGATGAGTAACCACTCATTAGATCTCACTCTCCCTATAGCTGTCATTATAGATCAACAACTCTTTTACTCCCACTAGCATACAAAGTGACATCACCCCACTCTCTTAGACCTCCCAACTAAGGATACAACTTTCTAAAGTACCCAATCCTTTTGAGAAATCCCTTATAAGCCCTCAACTAATATTTTCAATGTTGCCAAAATGTCACATGATTCCCAAACAACATTTTACATTATGAAAGTAGCTTTTGTTACATACCATAACATGTACAAAGGCTACACATTTCAAGTAATATTGTACAAAAGGTATATGATTTCACATTAAATAAATAAATGCTATTGACATTTAGGAGTAGCCAAAAAGGATAATGTAATGTTCCTAATTAAATCTCTTCTTTTTATGAGTAAACTGCAACCATGGGGGTTGCTCCTTTTTGTATATATAACCAGAAAAAATATATAGAAATTTTAGATACAAAGCTCATCCAAACCAACAGAGACACATAAACCAAGTTATAAACAAACCCTAGGTCATATCAACAAAAAACGAACCTATATATTTTTTATGTTAACCAACTACACTAGTGTAAATACCAAACTGCACAGAAAAGAGACAAAATCACACAATCATAGCCCTAAAGCAACCTCCAAATTGACAAAGAAGAAAATCTTCAGCCAATCCACTACCATTTGACTCCACAATCCCCAAAACTTGCTGAGAAAATCAAACCTTTTTGCCACCTTCTATCACTGTTGCACCTCCATTTGAGTTTGAATGGTGGATATGAACAAATACCATGCCACAATGTCACCCCCATTTTGGAGCCTATAAAAATCCTCCAGATTGGGAATGCTTGCGTTGTATCGAGCAATATCCAAAGGCATCCTTTAAGCCACCCAAAAATTGTTTTTTGATCAAAGAAAAAGCCATTGTCTTCACCATATCCTTTAGTTCCCCCATCTGACTTAACTCTATATCTATGATCAAACACCATGAATTCATCACCAAGAACCCATTGAATCGCAAACAAAATCATCCCACTTCAAGTTTTGAAGACACACTATAGATTCTTCTTTGTCACCTTCCCTAAGAAACCGTTTGCCTTTGTCCACATAACAGATTTGTAGGGTTATCCATAATGTAGACAAACACCAAGTAGGATGAGAGAACTTTGTATAACCAAAAGTAAGCTCCAACACCCAAAATATTGAAGAGACATGATGTAATCATCGCACAAAAAGACGAGGCAAGATGCATGTGAAATAAATGTTCTTTACTCCACCAATGCATGAATTAACAACTTTGCTAGATCAAATACAAAAAATACACATTAATTATTACTTGTAGCTCCCAAGCCGTCGAGATGCTTCACTATAGGCCACAAATCAATTGATGTTTCCACAATGAGTTCTTCTACCCAATCGATTGTTGAGTTGGCAAGTGAATCTACCCCAACATTAATTTTTCCATACACATGGTTAATTGTGAAATCTTCCAATTCATCAAGCAATGCTCATGCAGATAATAGGAGAGAATTAAACTTCCAACATTCGATATTTTTAGTTCTTATAGCATTGATGATGATAGACAAGTCCCCCTCAATAGTAATCCTCATTAAGTTATGTTTAATACAAAGATTTAAACCCAAGATAAGGGTCTACAACTCCACCTCATTATTTGTCTCGGCTTTCAGTCTTTAGGATGCCATACAAACAACATGCCCTTTCCAATCTCTCACAATACACCAAACCACAAATTTGCTTGGGCTACCCTTTGAAGCCCCATATGTCCCTGGATTTGGAACCCTAAAATGTAAATACAAAAGGAAATAAATATATATATAAATAATTACAATTTCAATATTGTTATAATTATAATTATTAGGAGATAATATTACAATTATAATTATTATATATAATATCATAATATTAAAATATAAATATTGACAATTTAAATAATAAAATAAATATTAAAAATATATATAGATATTAATGATTTAAATACTATAATCACTATGGTATTATAAATACTAAAAACATATATATAAGATCAATACAAAAACATAAACATAAGATAAGATTATAAGTATCAAATATGAAATGGCAATTATGATTGCTATAATAACACATAATATCTTACATATTGGCAAGACCAAACTTCAATTACATATTGGTGAATCACACCCGGGCATATGATAGGAGGAAAAATCAAAAGCTGATAAGGAGGCAGCAAATATATTCAATAAAAGAGTTAGCACTTAATTGGAATAAGAGCAGCGATCATTATTAGTACCAAAGAAAGGGCCAACTTATATCAAAGACATAACCCTCCATAAGAGTGCGACTAAGGGGACGTATCTCTTGGCAAAGGGAAGGTATTAAAGCTCGGGAATCATGTAATAACCAACCCCAAATATTTTTTTTTTATTTTTTTATTTTCCCGAGTTGCCGATTTGCTGGGTGTGTGTTTATGAGATGTTTTGCATTGTGTTGCATAGGGTTTACATAATTTTTTGTCATTACATGAAGTGCATAAGACAAGAGCATAAAATGGAGAGTAATATGCTTTGAAAATATCACTTTCAGAACTTTCAATTAACTGATTTAATAGCGGAAATATTACAGTCAATTCACGTTCATTACAAACCCAGATTAATGATTTTCATACCTGATTGAAAGCTCCTTTGCAGCAGATGACATCTTCTTCAAATGGAAGGTCCTTCACTCAGGGCATGACTCGACAAGTTTGATGCAAGGTTGATCTAAGGCGTCCTTTCTCAACCTTCAAATAGCTGTAAACTCCCTCACAAAGGGCCGACCAGAATTAGGAGATCACACCAAAGAGGTGCTGGCTGCAAGGGGGCAATCTGCTATTTTAAAAATCCCAAACACTTTAATAAAATGCAAGACATTGCTTAGTAGAGGTGCCTTGAGGAGTGCAATCATATAAGCCAATATCCATGTGAAGAAACTTGATCATTTTAGAGTTATGTGCAAATATCCATGATCAGGTCCAGGAAAGAAGTGCCCAGAAATGATTTGAAATCACACCAAAACCTTCATAAAATCAAATCAAACTGAAAACAAACAATCCACACCAAAATCTCCTCAAAGAACTGGAAAAACTTATTTTTTCAATCACCAAATTCAAACTCTATGAAGCTCTATATGATCCCTGCTGTAGAATCACTCACTATTTGATTAGGGAGGATATTTCACCACCAAAACCTGCCCAAACGAAGAGGGTTTTCGTCCTCAGTTCGCAGCCCAAGCACTCTAGAAGAAATCTAACAGCATTTCATTAAGTTGCCAAAGTCCAGCTATGAAAATGAGAGCCAAAATGAAAATATAAAGAAGCTAGGGCGATGGGACTCCAAAAGCTTCTTAATTTCTTCCTAGAAACCAATGTCCTTCTTCAGCCTTCTAAAAAATTAAAACATTTTAATTTATTTTCCCCCCATAGGTGTCCACACAAGAGGAGATATAATATTGATAAATCTTTAAAAACAACTTTAAGTTGTTTGTCTAGGCTCAAGGTACTTTTTTCGAATGACCACTCATCCCTCAACTTAAGTTTATAAAATAGCTTTATAAAACAACTTAAGTGATTGAATTAAACAAATATCAAATACTACAACCTTAGGCTCTCCAAAAATCAACTGAGGAATAATACTACTGCATACATACTGGCCTAGGACCAACTCGCCAAAAATGACTTACTATAAATAGCACGGCTAAAAATAGCAAGTGTACACCAAACACCAAACTGAATAGAACTAAAGACCATTGAAGAGTATTGTTACCAACTGAAAGTAGCAAACACCATAAACCAGCCACTGCTAAAAATAGAAAGATGCCAACCACTGCAACTGCCACCATTGCCATAAATAGTAACCCAATGTTGAACTGCTACCAGAACCACTACCAAAAATAACACTTACTAAAAATAGCATACTGCTAAAATTAGTGACTCCAAATGCATTTTGAGCACAAACCGAGCAACCGTTGCAACTTACTAAAAATAGTCAGTCCAAAAAAGGTTGTCAGATGCAGATGCATGTCATGCCATTGCGAAGCTCTCTAAAAACCCAGAGAGAATCCAAAAACCAATCCTGCATGCAAACTCCAGATTGAAATGCATGTCACTTTCATTAAATGCATGTCACATCTCTCTAAAGCTTTTTGAAAACCCAAAATATCCAAAAAACACACTGCCAAATTCCTGCATGCAAACCCCTGAATTCACCAAAGAAGCCTCCTAGAAAATAGGAAACCCTAATTCTACCTCTGACTAGCCTACGAGCATCTGCAAATAGGGTAACAATCACTGGAAAGTGTAGTGCTAAAAATGGGGACATTACAGTCCGCCCTTCCCAAAATTGTTTGTCCTCAAGCAATGCCACCACAACTCCTAAAAAATATAAACTGATCCATACCAAACTAAGTAGTATCCCAGGGTCCCAAGTCCGTCTGAGGAAGGACCTACCATGATGATGTTGCAACACTCTGATCACATCAGTGTACTGTTGTGACGTTTTTCACACATCGCCCCATTGCAAATGGGGAGCCCCTAATTTTGGCTTTGCTTTTCGGTCGTTTTGTTGTTGTCTCTCTTTTCTACTGTCTGTCTTTTCGGATGGGCCCGCCGTTGAACCTTAACGTGAACTTTTGGCCAAGTCTGAAAATTAGGGTTTTGAACTTTTCAGCCAATTTGAAGTCAAACGGGGTGAATAAATTGAGATTTGAGATTAACATTGATGATCACCACACTTCTGATAGGTTTCTACCGAAATTTCATCAGATTCTGACTACTTACTATTTTTAGTAAGTGTGCAATTACAGGCAATCCTTCAGCATTTTTGAGATTCCGACAGTCACACTGCGTCCAGAGCACATCAGGCTACTCACAGGTTAAATTTGAACTAAAACGGACAACTTGCTATTTTTAGCAATTCTGCCTTCGGAGGCAATTTTCAGGGCTTAGAGGCAGAGTTTTTCAACGCATGTCCGGAGATTCTTTGTGGGTTTTTCGAGACCTTCGCAGTGATATGACATGCAAAGCAGGATAACGACTTTCAACATTCAGCCTTTGGAGGCCGATATTAGAGTTTGCATGCAGATTTTCTCAGCGCATGTCGGCATATTCTTTCTGGGCTTTTCGAGACCTTCACAACGGTGTAACATGCAAGTGAAACTGGTCACTTTTCTGAAACTTGCTATTTTTAGCCAGTGCTCGCATGTTGAAGATTTTTCTAGGTTTTTCTGGGTTTTCCAAGATTTTTCGGGCAGTATGACATGCAAAATCATCTGACAGCCGGTTGGTCACTTTTTCAGCCACTTTCTATTTTTAGCAGGTACCCCTTAGGCAGCTACTCGGCACTTCAGAACTGCAAACTGATCATCATGCAATTGAAACGAGGTCAAACGGAGCTCATCTGAGGAACATGCATAAAATTAGGGTTTCGAGCTTGAGAGCTAAAATGAGGAGTCTGACGTCAAAATGTCCAAAACTGAAGTATCCATCAGGGTCAGTATCCTTCAGGGAGTCTGCTGGCAAAATTTGAAGACAATCGGAGCACTTACTATTTTTAGTAAGGCATTCCTAGCGCAGGCTATAAATAGAAAGTCAATCTCAGGCGCAGCGCAGACAGGCAAGTTTACCAACAAGGAGCACGCTATCCAAATTTCAACTCAAATGGAGCTAGGGAAGTCTTAGAATCCAGCACTTACTATAAATAGTAAGTCACTTCAGAAGCAGCTATAAATGGCAGGTCAACATCAAGTCTCAGTATAAACGGGTCAAGCAAGTGATGAAGACCCTATGGCACGAATTTCAAAATAAACGGAGTTGCAGAGAATGAAAAATCAAACAATTGCTATTTTTAGCAGGCATGGGCAGAGAAATTAGGGTTTCCTAAAATCAAGGGCGGAACAGGACAGTCAAGTAGAAGCAGCGTCCAGTCACGATCAATACCCTTCAAGCATTCAGCACGCGAAATTTGAAGACATTCTGAGCAGTTACTATTTTTAGCAGGTTACTAAAAATAGCAGGTACAGGCAAATACTAGGCACCAGCAGCTCAATCATGTCACCAGGATCCGAACAAAGCAAAATCCAGCCTTTGGGAGCTTGAAATTAGCTTGAAGTGCAAAATTGACAAACTTTCTAAAAATAGCAAATTAGGGTTAGCATGATCAAGTCACCCTAAATCCGGCAAAGGGCAAGAAATCCACCAAGTTTGATATTTTTTCAAGTCCAGCATCAAAACTTGCTTTAAAAGGCCAAAGACAGATCAAAATTCTTGAAGTGTTTGAAAAATGGAAGCTTGACCCTCCAAAAGCGCCCAAGGAGGAGGAGGTAATGGAAACTTTTTCTAAGTCGTTTAAAATGGAAGTAGACCCCTCCAGGTGCGCCCTTAAGGTTAGAGTTGACCCATTAAAAGCATAAGGATTAAAAGCATAAGGGGCTAAATGCGCCCTAGGTAAGATAAACTTGAAATTTTCTAAGTATGTTAAAGTGAAAGCTTGAACCTCTAATTGCGCCTATGGTGAAATTGAAAGCTCCATTAGCAAAATGCGCCCTTGGAGTTGAAGGTTGTTAAAATTTTGTCTAAGGCATCAAAATTGGAAGTTGCACATGTGAAATGCGCCTCACCTTGCATAATGACTTGAAAAAGTTTCTAACTCCTCAAAATTTGAAGCAGAGGCCTTCATGTGCGCCTAGGCTTGTGGATGGTGCTAGAAAAGTTTCTAAGTGATGAAATTAAAAGCTTGACATGCCATGTAGAGGGGGTGATATGCGCCCTAGCTTGTGGGAAAAGGTTGGCAAAAATTTCTAAGAGCTACAAATTAAAACAAGAAGGGGTCATTTGCGCCCATGAAGACAAGATGAGCCTAAAATGTTCTAAGGCATGAAAAGTGAAAGCTTATAAGGTGAAATGCGCCTTGCTTAGCATGAAGAGCTTAGGAAAGTTTTTAAGTATCTTAAATTTGAAGTGGACCCCCCTAAATGCGCCTTAAGGACACTTGAAAAAAAAATTTAAGTGTTGACAAAATGGACGCAGGAGGTCCCATATGCGCCCTTGAAGTGAGAACTAAGTTTAAAAAAATGTCTAAGTCCTTCAAATTAAAACCTCACCCCTCCAAATGCGCCATCATGGAAGAAGTGCTTAAAAATATTCTAAGTGCTTAAAAATGAAAGCACAAGGGGTTATTTGCGCCCTAAGGAACAATGAGAGTTTGAAGTTAAATACCTTGAACATTTTTGACCCTGGAAATATTTCTAAGTATGGGAAATTTAAAGTGGACTCCTCTACAGGTGCCTAGAAGGTATGTGAGGAATATTTCAAGGCGTTGGAAAATTTTGAAATTTAAGATACCTCCTATCAAATGCGCCTAAGCTTGAGTAATGAAGTGGTAAAATTTCCTAAGTATTGATATTTAAATATCACCTTAGGAAAAATATGTCTAGCTTGGAGGGGTAATGAAATTCTCTCAAGAATGAATAAAATTGGCTGTGGGTATGACAGAATGTACTGGCTTCATGAAATGGAAGAAAATTTTCAAGTCAGAGCAAGGAAATGCGCCTGGAATTGAAGAGATGGATTAAATTTGCTGAAAATTATTTTTCTAAGGTTCAAAATTCAAAAATTAAATGAACCCGTTCGTTGGGTACCCATGGATTCGACGCGTTCTAAAAGAAATTTTCTTCTGGGTATTGAGGATTATCGATGAGGAATGGATTTTAAGGTCTTCCACAACTTGCCGAGGTTTCTATGATGAAGATTTCAAATGGGCACCAGGTTGATGAGTTTCCTAAGAGAAATTTAAAAAATTTCTAAGGCATGAAATAAAATGTGGTTGACATAAAATTGCCTTGGCCGATGAATTTGAAGTTGAGAGCCTAGATATTTTTTGATCAAATTCAGATGAAAACATTTTTCTCGAGCCTGAGTTAGATGAAATGTCAGAGTGAAGTGCGCCAAGCAGAATACAAGATGGGCTTGAAATTTGGCTAAGGCATGAAGAATTTAAGGCAAAAGTTAGCTATTGAAGACGATGAACCCTTGGACGTTAAAGTGCGAAAATCTTGGTAAGTAAGGTGAATTTATATTATGAAGTGTTCTAATGCTCTTCTCCTTGCTTGTTTTGCAGGAGAAACGTCGAGACCAAATGATGATGACTTAAAGTGATGAAGAAAGTAATCCAAGATGACATTTCAACCTCGAAGGAAGAAAGTTGCGAAAAATGGTTAAGTGTTGAGACTTAATGATAAAGAAGGAGCGTTTTCAAAACTCAAGATGGAGAAAGGAGTGGAAGTTCGAGCAAGGTTGAAGAACAACGTCAAGAGGAAGATCAAGAGCAGTTGAACTCCAGATTCTATCAAATTTTATCCGAGGCAATCTTAGGTACTCTTTTACCCTCCTCCAAGCGATCAACAGAATTGGCTGAACGCGAACAACAGAGCAGTGTGAACGCATTTCAAGGCTGGAATCTTCTAGAAGATGGTGGCCATTAATGGCTCATTTATTGCCCCACTCCATTATGGCGGTTTTTAGGGCGAATCTTGTTTAGGGCTGAGGTGGCACAATCTGGGCCATCTAGTCGATTGTAATATAAGCCGCCCGTTGGACTTGGCCAACTATAAAAGGGGGAGTCCCCCTCATTTGTACATTCATGAGACAGTAGAATTAGAATAGAAGTTAGAATAGAGAGACAAATTAGAAGTAGCTTAGTATAGATTGATAGAGTAGTTGAAGAAGAAGGAAAGTTTTTCCTTAAAACTTTGTAAGAAATTGTTGTGAACACTCTCCCAATAAAAAGAATTTTCATTGATGATGAATTTAGTCTTTTGTTGTGAGTAGCTAGCAAGGTTTCTTCGTCCTTCTAATTCGAGTAGTGACTTAAAGTAGAATAAGTTTCATTTCATGCAAGCAGTAGATAGTAATTGTGGAATGTGGTCTTCAATTTGAGCAAACTTCGTCTATCCATACCACTAGTGTGTTCGCTGATGGTGAATGTGCCTTGTGTGGTCAACTGGAATATCATGTACTTAACTTCGATCATGATTTGTATGTTTATATGCGTCGTTGTGATGGTATTTTCATGCTAAGTTGTGATCTGAACACCTTGAGCTACTCCTTTGAAGATTGCACCGGTTCTGTGGAGGCTGTCCGAAGCGAGGCAAAGCAGAGCTTGGTTGAAGCTTGTGAGAATTGATTGCCATGTCCCACGTCTTAGAATAGATTTAGACTCTCTAATCCCTGCAACCTTTTAAATTCAGTACTTTCTGGTTAGAATAGGAAACCCGTGCTTCATAGATGGAACCTTTCGAGCATTTGAATTCCTTTCTCCGTTGTTGAACAATTCTGTAAGTCCCCTTGAAATACCAGCAAATCACATCGAGCCAACTGAGCCTATTCGCACTAAAAGAACCTTGGAGTTGAACGCATGAACTTTCTTGCAATCTTAGCATGCGGAACACTTTGATCAAGAGAGAATAGGGTAGCCGTTGGCGACTTTATTCTGTGTTGGTGCGGTCACGAAAAACACATCAACATGTACCCATCATGCCAGATTTGCATTGTCCTCCCATGTAACCATAAAATGTTACCATTCATGAAACTCAAATTGAGAAACCTGGAAGGACTAAAATCAATACCTTGTAGCATCTCTTGCTCAAACAATTCTGAAAAGTCTATAGCAGCAAAGCCATTATCTATCTCAATCCTGGACAATATAAAGGAAGGTTTGTTCAAGGTGTCACGCAGAGCCATGACCACAAATGTGACTTCTCCAAATCTTCTTACAAAGAGGAAAGTAATCCTTTGCAAGAGCTCAACAAACTCATCCTCACAACTCCACATGGATCTACTATGCCTCCTCTGAATTATTCTGATACAACCATGAAGACTTCTGAAAAATTTTACAGTTCCCATTCCAAGTGCCTCAGAATGATGAACCAAAGCAAGCAGAGGTTCATTGTGCCAATCATAAGTACAAGAGAGTGTATAGGAAAGGCCCTTGGTTGGAAAAGAACATGACCATGGAAAAGCCTTGTACATAGAAGAAATTTTGAAAATTGAAAAAATAGACTTGATAGCCAATGTTATGTTAATGCCAATATAGAAACATCTTCTTTTGGAAGGATTCTATTATATACACACATTGCACATTCACCAAGAACATAACAGTAAACAAATGATACAAGAAAAATACCTAGGAAATATGCACTCATATAAACAAAAGACAATTATAAACATGTACTACCTTTTTTTTTATATAGTCACAAATGCATCTATGTCTATTACAAATATTTGCTATAAAACATCCTTATTTGTGGCTTTTCTTCTATCCCCAAGCAAGTAGAAAACTAACTTATTACTGAAAATAAATAACACTTTGTTACTTATCTATAATGTCCCCTTCACAAGCATGAAGGTTATGGAGGACCCTTAGCCTATTTTAATTGTCATAGACTAATTGGGATGTTGCAAGGGAATAATTAATCAATTAAATTAAGTTGTCTAGGCATATTCATTTTAAGGGCAACTTATATTTAATTAATTATTTTTATAAGGTTTGGATAGTATTATAAAAATGACTTATTTTGAGGCCCAAAAGTAAAGTTGCCTTTAAAATGAATTATAATATTTCAATTATTCAAAAGGAATAAAAAGGAGAGCTTGAGAAGAGGAAATTCATTCAATGCAATTTCTATCAAACCCTAAGTCATTGTGAATGAACATTTTTCATCTCTTCTGCCTTAGGATGAAAACCCTTCAGCAAAGAATAGTTTTGAGGATGAAAATCCTCCTAGCCATTTGAGTGGATTCCTCCAGATTTCACCTATGTGCTAAATGCTTGCAGTGGAGATTTTGGTTTGTGTTATGAGTTTCATTTTTTAGTAGAAGATTGTAGTTTTCATAGAAGATTATTTGCAAAGCAAATCTTATCGAAATATCAAGTGAAGAGGATCATATGCTAGTGTTGCCGCATCATATTGTAGAAGGGTGTTTCAGTTTGAGGGAGTCATAGGTACTCTCACATACTTAGTTTGACTTTGAGAGGCTGTGAGAGTCTTGAGAAAGGCGTTTGGGAACGCTAAGGGAGGTCGCAGCAGAGTTGAAGGATATTATGAGCATATAGCTCTAGCTGCCCCTACCCATACAGTCTTCATCTGGAATCTGGGTGCAGCCACCTTAGGAGCTGCTTCAAGGGCCATTCAGCCTTAAATAAACAGATTTTAATACATAAAAGTTACAGGTCAGTCTGCAGCATTTCAACAAGTCAATAAATCTCGCGTTGCAGCCATTTGGGAGAGTTTGATACATTGAAAATTTAAAACCTCAGTTTCAGTCTTCATCATTTTGGGTATGACATTTCCTTTATCTATCCAGTCCCAGCTGTATCATAACCTTGTAACAGTACTTTACATCAGAATAGACCAGCAAGCAAGCAATTAAATATCATTTCAGTTGCATTTGTGAGCTGTACCTGTGAACAAGGGGTTAGTAAACTTTATATCGGCATTAATGAGATTGATTTCAGTTGATTTACATTATGCATATGTAGCAGCTGTTTGTTTATGTTCTGTGGCAATATTTTCCTTGAATTGTTAATAATTTGGCATTTTGTCCAACATTTGCAAAAATTTAAAAAATAAATCGGTTAGGGATTATTTCATTATCATTGAAAACAAAAACTACGGGAAGTTCACCCTGCATTTGTTCTAGCCCATAGTGACCTTGAAATCAAACATTTGGGCAAACATTGAATCACTTCAAATCACCAATCAAGTCAATGCCTAAGTTGAAAAAGCTATGTATAACTGTTAAGGTACAGTAACCAATCATGGAGAAAATTAAATTCAGAGCATATAACTCCCTTTTCTCAGAAAGTCAAAAATCACCTTGCCAGAACGGAATTCATCAACAATCTTGTTCATCTTTGCCCGTGACATTGCTTTCAACCCAGAATGATGCCCAACAAGAAAATCACTTTGCCAAACATTCAGTACTTCTACATGATTAATAATTTGTACTAGCAATCGTGCTGCAATTATCCTTTTCACAAAAATAATGCATTTCATGTTCTTCTTGTTCCTGAAAAAAAGCAGCTTACAATATCAGATTTATCATCAGCCTTCAACTTTACAGAAAATAGTATTTTGCCATTAACTACCACAAACACTCACAGAAAATATTAACTGCTGATTGTGAATTTTGTGCTTGAATTTACATTAATATTGGCCCTTCTACATGTTGGACACAGTTTACTTAGTATCTCACACTTTGGAATTCAGGAAAACACACTTGATTTGCTGCCAACTCATAGTAATCCCCAAGCATAGTCAATGTAACCAGAACAGACCAGCCATTACCCTCTAGCCTGCAACTTACAATGACCATACAGAAGATTTCTAAAACTTCATTTCCAATCATCATATCTCACAACAATGTGAACTCAAACAACACAGCAGAAGAGTATCAAAGACATGATATTTCCACAGTCCATTAAAGTTGAATGAACAGCTTTTGGCAGAACACTAAGTTTGAGCCTTTTAATCAATGTTTTCGATCACAATCTGTAATATCATCAGGATGAGGCAAGAGAAAATCATCCTGATGATGGATCACCGAGTGTGATCCAAAACATTGATTAAAAAACTCAAACACAGTTTCCTGCCAAAAGCTCTTTGTTTAACAGGAGAAGTAGCCATTTCCAGCCAGAAAACACAGAACAAGAGCATTATGCAGCTAAATTAATAGCAATAGAAAATTTTCTAAAATATGTTTTGCACCTAACTGGAAGCAGCTTGGTAAGTGTGTAAAGTTCTTTCCCTGTCAAGTTTCAGGCTTTCCTAGTCCTATTTTTGAATGAAGTTTCAGTTCCTTTTCTTCAATTTTTTGAACAAAAAACATCAAAATCCTGATGTCCCAAACAAAAAATAAATTTTAAAAATTTTAAAAGAAAAGAACAAAAATAGCGAAAAAATCCCAACTAACTGCAGATTGCAACCACCAGAATCAGATCATTGGTTTATTAATGACCCACAAGTCATGAACAATTCCCAAGGCTGGTTTTTAACTGCAAATAAATTGTAGTTTTTTTACTGGTTTATTCAACTTGCCTATAAAATACTTATCTTTGAATTTTCCATCAAAACCTCAATTTTACATTGCAGGTTTAAATTCTCTTAAGTAATCAAACATTGGACCAATTAGGGAGCACTCAAGAGCACTCATTCTTCAGCAAATATATGTTCCATTCTCATTCAATTAGGACCTAATTACTGTTTTATGGACTCGACACCCACGCTTTTTGAAAAAATTGCATGTTGCCCCAAAACCCTTGCTCTAGTAATAAAAAGTATAAGTAAAAAATGTTGTGGGCTATGCTGGAAGGAAAGCAGTGATTTTTCCTTTATTTACCTTGAAATAACAAGAAAGGTATTTTTTCCCCTATGTTCATGAAATTTTCAGAATTTTTTATTCCATAATTTTTTCTCAAGTAATTGAATTACAATTACAATTTTAATTTGCCAAGTCAATCCCGATCCAATTAATGCTACGATGAGTAAAAGAATCAATCATGCAACTGTGCCAATGAAACTCAAAGGGGGGCCACCAGAAAGTAAAAACACCAAGTAGGGCAGCAGGAAATGGGGCAGTAAGAAAAAGCCAGATAAGAATTCATTTTTTCCTTTCTGGTCTGCAAGGGCTTTGCCCTTGTGAGGAATATTGTACCATGTAAGTGAGAGAGAGAGAGGTATCTAACAATTTTTTTGCAGCCAGAATGAAGAGGCAAGAGCCAATTCTCTAATAGGAGACAACTCTTATTTATGGGATTCCATATTTAGACTGAAATTGAATGTGTGAAGACTGAAGTGATTTGATTAAATGATGTTTTCAGTTCGTGAATTGCATAATGTCTGTTTACATTGTATGTCTCAAAGGAGTTTTGTAACACTAAAAATATGATTCATTAAACATCTTCTGTTATAAATTGAACTATGTAGCATAATGCCAATGGAAAATCATGTAAAGCGAAATACTATAAGCTAGGATACCAAACACAGTATAGGGCATATCAAATCCACACCTGTAATTTATAAGAACTTCTAAGAGAGCTAGTACTTTGCTTGAAAAGAATGGTTCCACCAGAGAATTAGCAGCAATCAATTTATCATCTTTGGTACCATCTGTGTAGGCCATGGCGGACAACTATTATTTTGAGCCCAACAAATGAAAATCAGAATAGAATAGAAAGCAGACAGACCCATAATATTAATTTCCCATAACAGAAATAATGTTATTTTCCAATAGAAAAAATATTTCATCTTCCTCAATATATTTGAATATGAGATATCAAATTATAATGATAGAATTCAACTTGCAAGTACACTTACTCTTACATTAACAGTAAATAATTGAATTTGGATGATCAATCTCCTGGAAATAATGTTGTGTCTTCTTATTATAATGATAATCTACCATCTTAAAGCAATAGAAGACTAAAGCTAGACACCCAATCTACCATATGCTGGATATTTCTAGTATGAAATAAGGCAATTTCAAGTAAAGTTTTATAGAATGCAACCAAAAATCACCATTGGAGTTGACCAATAACTATTTAGTATTTGCCAATCCTCTTTCATTAATTTTCAAACACATAATATGCTCATTACCCGGGCCACAAGCAGGTACTCAAGGATCCAGCTTCAATAGACACATATGTAATCAAGTTTTGGTGCACATTATTAGGCTTTTAAGGTTTCCTTTGAATTCCTTAAGTGTGGATCCATAGAAGAGTCTAGGATCTAGAAAATAAGTTCACAAGTGGAACACTCAAAATAAAAGCCTCAAAGGTATACCCAATGATTGTGCTTGCCTCATCTTGTAAGCCATCTTAGAAAAATTATTTGCCAAACCTCTTCCACTAATTTTCAAACATATTCCATACTCATTGCTTAATCTGTCTTTGTTGTGTATTGTTAATATGGTTGTATCCGACTATGTATTGTCACTTGTAAACATTGTTGGGATTAGGTATGTCATACACCTTAAAAGTCCTAATGCTCGAATTATTTATTTATTTGTATTTATTAATTATTTTGCACTCATTAGGGGAATGGGGCTCTCACTTTGAGGTGGCAATTTTGGCCAGGTGTCAACTATCTTGGAATGTGTGCCCTTATGAGCATGAACTGTAACAACATCTTATGGCATTGTACAATATGGAAGTTACTTATGACAAATTCTACGATGCATGAAAGGCACAACATTGAGTACTGCATTGTAGTGCCCTATCCATGTTGACCTTTGTTCCTGTGAAGTGATGGCAATGATGCATGTGTGATAGTAAAGGCTTGAATCAGAATATTGTTTGCTGAACTATCACACTGCCTATGTGTGAGAAGAAAATAATGCTAAACTATGCAGCCAGTTTGAATGTAAAGGATCACATCATTCTTGCCAAGCGTGTAAAGTACAAATTGCATTTTCAGTGTTAGAAGGGGCCATGCAACAAACAGCATCACTTCATCGATGCATTGGTCATTATTACTACAAGTTTGGAGTGTATATAAGTCATTCCACATAGTAAGTTACTCAAGTCATTCAAATATGCTCTCAAATTTTCATTTTAATTGATGAAGGAATTGATAATCGGTTGAGAGGTTACAAGTTCAATTGGATGGCAAAACAATTTTTTGTTTTTTTCAGTGATAAGATTTGGATGGATAGTAGATGTTTCTAGCCTAGAAAAACACCATAAAAATTCTTTGGTATTCGTTGCACTCACATTGTTAGGAGTCATTGCTATATGCTAGTCATAGCTTCAAAACTATACAATTTGCTATTGGAGTGATAAGAGTTTTAATGAAGAAATCATACGCTCTCGCTAAATTTGAAGGGCATGACTTTCATACATGACAAGTTAAGGTGCAACTAATTTTAATAGAAAATGATCTATGGGATTGTAATGTCCCCTTCTCAGCAATGATCAGTGCAGTTGGCCGTTAGCCTATTCCAGAGGCCCGTAGTCTAGTCGGGAGCAGTAATTAGGGTTTCCTATTTTCTAGGAGGATGTTTTGGCAGTTTTGGAGGCTTGCATGTTGGAGTTTGGCAGTTTGGATTCTAAATTCCTTCTACATTTTCTGAGAGCTTTGCAATGGTGTGACATCTAACTAAAATAGAGGACTTTCCCAGACTTACTATTTTTAGTAAGTTGCAACGGCTGCTCAAAATGTGGTTAAAATGCATTTGGACACACTATTTTTAGTAGTATGCTATTTTTAGTAAGTGTTATTTTTAGCAGTACTATTTTTAGCAGGGTTTTAGCAGGCCAGTTCAGAGACTATTTTAGGCAAGTCAGTTTGAGCATTTGGTCATCCCGCACTCTTGGAGCTATTTTTGGCAGGTCAAAGCTTGTAATGGATGCTTCTCTTATTGAGGTAAAATATTTTAAGAATGTGAAATATTAAGGCTTGGTGGACGCCTCACTGGAGAGATAAGTGATTTTAGTAATGTATTTCACTTTATTATTTTGGACGCCTAACTTAGGAGATTATTTGCATTTTGATAAAGTAAATTATCTTCATGAAAAGGGACGACTTGGAGAAGTGTCTAAATGAAATGCAAATTGCAAATTATTAAGGATGAATGTGAATTTGAGTTGGGTGCCCATTTTGGAGGGAGGTGAATTTGAATTTGGAGAGAAAAGCTTATAAATATGAGTTTTGGGATTCATTCTTATCATCCATGAAGAAATTATAATGAAGTGCTGCCGAAATGGTGATTTACTTGCTTTGAGGAATGCATACCTCCTAGCTATCTTTGTTTCTTGCTTGAAAGATAGCAACTAGCTAAGAGAAAAGGTTGTTCTTTACACTGAAGAACAGATGGAGCTTATTGTAATGAAGATGTTTGAAGTTTTTGATGTTTACAAGTTGTTGGTTTTTGGTGTGGCTGTAGGTGGTTTTTGCTCATAGCTCATTAGGCGATTTTTTGTTGGTTCTGGGTAGTTGATTATTCTATTCCTATGGCCTAGGAATCCCTCCTTCCTGGTTTTCAGATTTTATCATGGAGTATTGGATTTTCTATTGAAAGTTGCCCCTCTTGCGAGGCCATACCATGCCTGTAGATGCTTTGGGATTCGTGCTTAATTCATTGTCGAGTGTTTGGTGCAATTTCAGTATCTAGTCTTGGTCGCCATCTCTCCTAGCATCATTTGCATCTTATTTCAAGTTCATTGGAGGAATATTGGATGAGTTAGGAGCATTTTGGAGTGTTTCATGCTTGCTGGTCTGAGTTTAGTGCTTGCTGGTTTGGTATATCAGATTGTCAGAAGTTTGAGTTTTGGGTTTGTTTTTCATAGTTGTGAGCTTGAGAAGTCTGGAGGAACATATAATAACATTTTGGAGTGATTGGGCTGCAATATCTCATTGTCATTTGCAGATTATATCTTATTGTAAGACTGAAATCAGTAGTACCAATTCAATCATTTTATTTTTGCAACTTTACTTCTACAATTCCCACAATTGTGGAAAAGACAAGCCTCGCCGTCTTTACTTTCAAAATTTATTTTCCATATTGCCCACTGAACAAGTGGAAGGGGTCGGCAAGCCACCCACACTCTACTTTTCATGCACTTTGTAATTCTCATAATGTTGACTCGCGGAGCCATCAATCTACTCCTGCTGAATAAGTGGTCAAGTTGCATAATCATTATATTTTCAGCACTTCAATTTATTTGCTAACAATCCCTGGCGCCATATGCTATCACCTCGCCCGTCATTAGGATCTTGGTGAACATTCTTGGTGTAGGGTTACTTTCCTAGCTGGTTTTGGTTTTGCTAACGCTTGCAGGTGAAGTTATTGATGTGAAAAATTGAAAAAATTGTAAGGGGGTTATTTCAGGGATATTATCAGTGGAACTATTAAAAAGCCACAAAATGCAGATGAAGTTGTAAAATGGGTAGCAAAAGATCGTAAAGCCACAGCTTTGATTGGTCTTTGATTATTTGATGCATATTTCATATTTGCATCATATTGATCTAACAAATAATTCAAATCATATAAGGGAAGATCTAAATTCTTTATTTGGTTCACAAGCTTCAAGTGCTAGGATGTCTATTAAGCAAACAAAAAAATTGGTTTGAAAATGAAAGAGGTTAATAGTGTTGTTCAACATAGTAGTACATTTTGCTCCCTTCTTAATCAACTTGCTAGCGTAAAATCTAGAGTCACTGATTATGACGCCAAAGCTATTTTATTAAATAGTATGCCTTCAAGCTTTGACAATATTGTATTTACTTTAAACAAATTTAAACCAACCTTGGAAAATATGGCATCTTCGTTGATCGATGAAAAGAAAACAGTCACTTAAAATCACTCAATTACAAAGGAAACTGCTTTGTTTGTCAAAAGGAAGACTAAAATTTCAATAAGGAAGAATAAAGACATCAAATTCTATTATTGTCAAAAAAAAAATGGGTGTTCAAATAAATTGCATTCAACATGACAAAGATCTTATATATGTGAAGTTGAAAAATAAATCTCTATTCAACTGAAAGTGAAATAGAAGATTATGGTTTTGCAATGTATAAGGAAGACTCTCCCCACCATGATAATGAGGTGGAATATATTTTCTAAAAATTAAGCAAGTAAACTATTGGAGGTTGTAGGCATCAAAGGTTGGAGGATTTTTTCATCTCGAGCTACCTTCTCTCGCTAAGAGATGATACTTTGCATGAGAATCACCAATTTCATTTTGTGTCCCCTAATGGAGAAAAGCGGGGCTTGGCAATTCTTGGTGGAACTTGCAGATAGTGTAACTACACTGGCTCAATTCTTTTGTACACCAAAGGAGGGATTTGGTTCTTATGGCATTGGAGGAGAGATATAGACACTTTCAGAGGAATGTGGACTCTCAAAGGAGAATTGTGTAGAATACCCAAACAGCTATCTTTAAATCAACTCATTTCCACACTTGTCAACAATACCCAGTTGCAGATAATAGAAATTGGATATTAAATAATTCAAGTATTTCCTCCAATAACACTTACACATCAAAGGATTCATACATGAATTGCCAATAATAGCACATCTAATGACAGTAAGTCATAAAGTATGTTAAATCCCATAGGGTACACGAATTTTCCTTTCATCAAACTGCAGAGTTACAATTCTTGTCATTAATTCAAGGACTTACTGAGGTGTGCAGAGTGCCCTTAGTCAGTTCGCTTGTGGAAGATCTATTTTGTGCCAGCTGTGACCATCCTAAATGCTAGTCTGGGCTTGGTGGCCTGTATTTTTCCTTGGTCTATAGCTAACTTCTGCTAGCCGTGGCAAATGAAGCACTCAATAGACTCTTACAGTGCTCAAATGGATGAAGAATTGTGTGTCTTAGACACCTAATCATCCAATCTATTCACTTCTCCAGCTCACTCCACAGTCATGTTGCTTGGTAATCAGATCCTCCTTGTTTGTTATAGGCTTTAGAGTCTATCCCAGTTGGTTGGAGCACTATTTGCTAGTTCACAGATGTTGGTCGATGTTTCCTAGAGTGGAATAGAATGTTGATCAGAATTTTTGTGTATATCACCAGGGATGAGAGTAAAATTGCTACATCCAGATAGGGGTTTTGTCCTACCTGGAGGCTCCACGACTAAGGGTTTCATCCTAGTTCTGGAATTATTGCAGATTGCAATTTCAAAATCCTAGATGATCTGCCTTTTTCTCCTCTCGAAGCTGGCAATAACTAACAATAAGATCCCCACATTAGAGGAATAACACCCAGTTGGCCAACCCCAGGTCAGCCCTAAATAAAAAATTTAAATTATTATTTATTTATTTAAAATTACCGCCCAAAAAACAAAAAGAAATCAGGTTGGCCACAACAGTAGATTATTTTATTAATTATTAATTTATTATGTTATTTTATTTATAATTTATTTATTTATTTTTTAATTATATTATTTATATTTTAATATTATATAATGTATATAGTTATACTAGTTATAAAAAATAGGGTGGATTTAGGGCAGGAAAAGGGGACATGACAGCCTCCCTTACCCAAATTGTGTCCTCAAGCAATGATAAATCAAGGAGCTCCATTTGCTTCATGTCAAGGTAACATATCATGGAGTGATGCTCATCAATCCTAGGTCCCACACCTATCCAATGGAGAACCTTCAGTTCAAAAACACCCTGCAAACCTAACTGGGAAATCCTTTGTTCTGAAGCATCTTATAGTCGAGGATACTCTCACCAGCAAGCCATCGTCATGGATCTCAACCTTTGGAAGTGAGTTAGGACAATCACATTTCAATTGATATTTTATCCAATTAGGTCCCATGATAGCCACAATGATAATTCCCTTCAGCTGCAACCCTTCTTCAACTTCTTCCATCAAGGATTTTCCTTTAAATTGAACCAAATTTCTGCTTTTCATGACTGGTAACAGTTGTTCCAGCAACCTAATAGAGATGTAACAGCAGCAAAATTGATATCCCTTTGTGAAATTCAAAGGTCTAAACATTTCAGGGGCTGAAAAAACTTTATCAACAATTATGGACAGTGACCCTGTCCTTTTTATGATTAGAAACCCGTGGAAAGCCAAATGTATTGAAGTGGTATGGGGGATGATATTGATAATGACAGCAACAATGAGATTGAACATTTGATGCATGGCTGTCCCAAATATGTTCCTTCCTTCTTTGAATGTTAGGAGATCATCAACAATTGCTCTCCTCCTTCCTTGTGGGTAAATCTTCACACAACCTTCCAAGTTTAATACTACCTCACCATGTTTATGTTGCACCATTTTGATTTTAATGTAAACTTCTCCGTGAGGTCTCCATAAGGGGCTCATGACTACCTTAATAAGATGGTGAACTTGACATACAACTCCCTTCATCTTGAGTTTTTTCTCTGTAATGAGCTTCCCAAATAAAAATAACCAATGCATGTTTACTACTAAACTCATCTCGCCTATGGCTTGGATCCCACAAGTTCTTATCATGATTCCCCAAATTGTACCATTTGAAAGATGGATTGACTCAAACTGTATGTGTACTGATAGATAAGTGTAATAGTCATATATTTCCCTGAATTTCTTCCCAAACAGCTCTAAGGGTGTTGGAGTGTTTGCACTTAGTATTCTCAACGAGTGAACCCAAGAGAATTTCTTCATATCATTGCTGTAACACTGCATTCTCTTGCCCAAAATCAGAATTGTGGTGACTGGAAACCATCTTGTATGAATGGCAACGTCTCATTAATGCTAATAGATGGAAATTGTGCCTTCCGTGTGATTAATAACTTATTTATGACTGCCAATAGTATGTAGGGAAAACCAGAATTGTTGGTGTCAGAAGTTCTAACAGCACAGCACTCATCATGCTCCATGGATCACAATTCTTACTACCCAGAATTCTACCAGCCATGTTAAGTTGATGACTCTAACCCAAAAGCTCTTGATTTTCCATTACCCCATTGGGTAGCCATCTTTCATGTGCCATAATGAACATGTTCAAAATAGGCCAAACATTATCATGACAAAGTATTTTACCTTAGAGTGATTCTTGATTATCTCTAAGCATTGAGTGATTTTGTTTCCCCAAACACTCACCTCTATTCTTTTAAATTTAACCACACTAGGTTTTCCATTCAATATGCCTTGGAGTATTACCTTCTTTTCCTTTAACTTCATCTTTATAATATCCCTTCCAAAGAAATGTGACCAATTCATCCCAACAATTTTACTCATTTCCTCTTAAGCTGAAGTTATAATGTTTACCTTGTACTTCAAAGACTATTACCATGATGCTCCAAGCTCACTGGAAAGAGGGTTTGTATCAGATTGTTGATGGGCTGGAAGGTAGCTCTAGCAATCAATTTTGCTCGGGGTTTCCTTTCCAACAGCCATATATCGGCAGGAATATTGGCACCTCATATCCCCAAAGGATGAGACCTCTTACGCATAAAATCAAGCAAGGAAATATTCCTTGTACCTTCATATCTGTAGCCACTCATAAAAGATATCATCAATCCAAAGCAAGAAATTACCAAAATGTTCAATAGGAACACAATAGCCTGGCTACAAAATTGAGTTCCTTTATTTAATTTCACAAAGGTAAAGGCTGGAAACCGCCCTGTACTAGCTGAGAAAACTTCAGCACTGGTAATTGATTGAAGATTCCTCCACCATGTGATTGAAAACTCTTCTTTGGTTGCAAGGAAAGTATGGGAAGTGTTGGAAATGTTGAGGGCAGCAGATATAAATTTGGAATCATCTTCATAATGGCTCTTGGCTCATGTCTTTTACAATCAGTATTCATCCCAACTATGCCTAATCGGTGTTTCTCAACCAACAAGTTCCATTTAATAATTATCCCCTTTGTTGGCCACCTTAGAAGTGTAACATTGAGCATAACCAACATAGACCAAATATTATTATAATCAAGCATCTTACCTTTGGAAAAAATTGTGCTTGTCATCAAATGATCTTTCATCCATAGAGCCATGGCAACTTTAAGATTTCTCATTTCCTTCTTCAATGCCTTGAGATTCTCTCTTCTTTCTCGAATTCCAACTCTATAGTGAACTCCCCCATTAAATGCTCCCAATGCAAGCTCCATGTTTTGTTGATCTCTCCAAGATCTATGAAATAGAAGTCCCTGCACATCCCTTGTTTATTCAAAGTGGCGACCAATCACTTTGCTCCCATGATGCTAGGAATTGTAGTGTCTTATAAATCATGAGTCCTCCAACTGGCTTGAAGCTAGATACCGAAAAACACCATACCAAACTTAGTAAGAAAATCTTGAACATCAAAATGACACCTATTTTGCTTACCTTCATCTAGCATCAAGCACCTTGAGGTGACCATCTTCATTTGGCCATCACCCACAATCATGTCTTAAGTGTGGTACTTAGGTCCCAAGGGTATTCGATGAACTATAAATCTTGATCCTTCACAATGTGGTTAGGATGCACAACCAACCCTATATGATCCCTCATAAACTTCCTTTCAACCCAAATGCCTCTATCCACTTCGACCATCAAAAAGTCACATTGATCACATATGCAAAAATAATCATAAACTTGAATCAAAGAGTCCACATGCCCTATGCTACAAGTTAAATCTCTTACTCTATCATCTTCTTTTGTATGCTTTCCATGGTGACAAAAATTCTGCAATGACATAAGAAGCAACAAATCCAAAATATTTTTGTACCTTTGGCCGCAAACAAAATGCACATCCTCATTCACTGATAGAGAGTTTGTTGAGATATCCTCAACACCTCCATTCTTGTGACTCAAAATCTTTGAGTTAGGGTTAACCAAAATGTTCTCAAATGTATACCATCCACAATGCTGCTCCATCAAATCAATCAATGGATCATCATCTAGAAGCTCGAAAGATATTACATGATTCAACACATCTTCCTTCAACTTGAACTCTTCATACCCAACAAATAGAGTTTTTCCCACCTTCATCTCATCGGTCTTTTGCTAGTACACACAATCATTAGAAATCAACAAGGAATCTTCACCTTCAACTTGCCGATTGGGGACCTCTTGTTCTTGCTCCATGATGTCCAGTAACTTCAATTTTTCTTCTTGGTCCACTATCACAACTTCTTTCTTGACATCCTCTTGTAATGCCATACTTGTTGTACCCTTCATTGTTTTGGGTTCCATCATCTTGGATTCTCCCTCTTTCAAGAATGATTCTTTTGGCTGTTATCCTTTGCACCTTCTCCTCCTCCATCCATTTCTTATTTTCATATCATAATACTTCTCAAAAGTGTAATGTCCCCTTTTGGGATTGCCCTAAATCTTGCCCTAGAATCAAAAATTTAATGTAGTTAGGGTTATAACTAACCAATTATATGCTTGAAGCAATATAAAACTTGGTTTAGGTCCTACAATCATGTTAGACAATATTGGAAAAATGATTCATATGATCAAAACATATATAATGAATGTCTTATCTATTTAAACCATGTAAAAAATACACAACTATTTCAAAACTACCTACACAATATCCATAATGCATAGTGGAAGTTTATTCATAATAGGACTTGGGTGAGGAACAAAATACATCCACCTAAAGCTATCCATGCTAAGCCCAAGAGCGGATATACCATCCCTCTTGGCCCCAAGTGGCAAACACAGTCATCCAACATGGAATTGCATACTTAGTGGATAAACTTGTACCTTCTTTCCCTATCCATGTTGCCTTATCCATCCTTCTTATGATTGAGACTCCTTGAATCCTTCCCAACAACCAATTCACGTAGATATTGGAAAAAAGCTACCATAGGAGGCCTGTGGGTTCCCCTTTCTAAGCCTAAGGGTAGACACTCGCCCCCTTGGCTCCATGTGGCCATCATGGAGTGGCATACTTAGAAAGAAATCTAGTACTTGCTCACCCTACTGGTACTTCCCCCACTCCTCTTCATGGTTACGTGTTGAGAATTACAAACACTAAACATATCCAAATTCATAGAGAGTATGCAATAATGGATATATCATTATACATAATAATCATGATAGAGCGTACCACAATACTTGCTAAAATATAAGATTGCTATATTCTATTAGCAAATGCTAACTTCTACCTGTTGTGACCTTTCACACATCACGCCATTCAAAATGGGGACCCCTTAATTTTTGTTCCATTCCGGTCTTTTGGCTTTGGTTTTCTCTCTCTCTCTCTCTCTCTCTCTCTCTCTCTCTCTCTCTCTCTCTCGTTTTTGTCTGTCTTTCTGGGAATGTGCCTGTCTTTGAGCTTAAACTTGAAATTTTGGCTAAGTCTGAGAAATTAGGGTTTTGAATCTTCCAGACAGTTTGAAGTCAAATTGGGTGAGCGAATTAAAGTTTGAGCTTGACACTCCGTCCAGACCACCTTAAGTTGCTTGCCATCAAATTTTGAGTTGAATTTGACAAGTTGCTATTTTTAGCAGTCTATGTTTCGGAGGCCATTTTCAGGGTTTGCATGCAAAGTTTTTCGATGCATGTCTAGAGAATATTTATGGGTTTTTCGAGACCTATGCAATGATATAACATGCAAGATGAGGTGATAACTTTTTGCAGTCTTGACTTCGGAAACTATTTTTAGGGTTTGCATGTTGGAGTCTTCAACGCATGTGTGGATATTCTTTGTGGGTTTTTCAGGACCTTTGCGATGATATAACATGCAAGGCGGGACTTGGACCTTTTTGCAGAGTTGTCTTCAGAGGCTATTTTTAGGGTTTGCATGTTGGACTTTTCAATGCATGTCAACATATTCATCATGGGTTTTTCAAGAGCTACACAACAAGGTAACATGCAGGAAGAGTTGATCCCTTTTCAGGAACTTACCATTTTTAGCTAGTACCCGTATGCAGTCTAGTTTGCTAGGTTTTTCTGGGTTTTGTGAGATCTCTCCGGCAGTAACATGCAAACACATCCGGTAGCTAATTGGTCACTTTTCCAGACACTTACTATTTTTAGCAGGATCACTCTGGCAGCTACCCAACACTTCAACATCACGAATAGAGCAACATACAACAGAAACGGGGTCAAACGGAGATCATTTGATCGACATGCAAGTCAGATTAGGGTTTCCAACTTCAGGACCCAAAATGAAGGGTCAAACGCCAATAACTCCGAAAACTAATGTATCCCATTGCGATCGGTATCTTTCAAGGAATCCACAGGTAAAATTTGAAGGCAATATGAGCACTTACTATAAATAGTAAGTCATTTCTCAAACAGGCTATAAATAGCAAGTCAGCGCAAGGCACCAGTGTGAACAAGTTAGTCAACCCACAAGGACCCCATGGAACAAATTCCACGTCAAACAAAGTTGTAGAAGTCCTAAAATCAAGCAGTTACTATAAATAGTAAGTCACCTCCAGAAACAAGCTATAAATAGCAAGTCGACACAAGATGGCAATGTGAACAGGTCAATTAGATCATGAGGATCCTGTGGTGTAAAGTTCAAATCAATCCAAGTGACAGAAGTATGAAAACTAAAGGCTTACTAAAAATAGAAAGCATGGCAAGCAAGCTGGAAAAATGACTAAGGTAGGAGAAATTCCTCCTACCCCCCTCAAATAAGCCCTCAAGAGACTAGCTTGGAGAAAAACGCCTAAGTATGAGGAATTCCTTGAGGACCCCCCAAATGCGCCTAGTTTGAAGAAGGATGCTAGAAATTTGTCTAGGTCTGAAAATGGAAGTCCATACCTCCAAATGCGCCCAAGGTGAAGGAAATAAGTTGAGAAATTTTCCTAAGGCAAGAAAAGTTCCTACCCACCTAGCCAAATGCGCCCTCAAGAAGATGGAGGCAGATTGATAAAATTTTCTAAGTATGAAAGTTCCTTCTCAACCCCTCATATGTGCCCAATTCATCTAGCTATGGAGGACGCTGGAAAATATTCTAAGTGTGGAAATTCCACCTCCCCAACGCAAATGCGCCCAAGGAGGGAAGTAGTGGTGAGAAAAATGGCTAAGGCAAATAAAATTCCTCCTCCACTAGCCAAATGCACCCATTATGAGGCAAGGTGAGAAAATGTTTCTAAGTATAAAAATTTCCTCCTCCACCCCTAATATGTGCCCAAGGTGGAGTTGGGTAAGTTGAAAATATGTTAAGTGTGGGAAAATTCCTGTGGACCCTTGAGAATGCGCCCAACTTGGAGGAGAAACAAGAAAATGTTTAAGGCATTGAAAATTCCACCTCCCCTAGTGAAGTGCACCCACCTTGAGAAGAGATGGAGAAAAGTTTCTAAGTGTAAATTTTTTTTTTCCTCCTCCACACTTGATATGTGCCATGAAGAAGATTGATGCTTAAAATTTTTTCTAAGGCAAAAAAATTCCTGTGGACCCTTCTAAATGCGCCCTCCTAGGGAAGTGATGAATAATTAAAATTTTCGAAGGCATGCAAATTCCTTGACCACCCCAAGAATGCACCCAGCTTCATGAAGTTAGACAAAAAATTTCAAGGCCAAGCAAAAGAAGAACTACGCCCAAGGGAGGAAGGGTGAGAATAAACTTTGGTGAAAATATTTTCTAAGGTATAAAATTCAAAAATTAAATGAACCCCTTCATTTGTAGAATTCTGCATTTTCTGGGGGGAATTTTCTTCTGGGTACTGGATATTTTCAACGAGGAAATGATTTTGAAGCCTTCCACACTTCACTGGAAATTTTAAGATGAATATTTTTGGTGGGCGCCTGTTTTAATGAAATTTCTTAAGTAAGAATTAAAATTTATTCTAAGGCAAGGAAAGAAATGTTTTTGAAAATAAAACGCCTTGGCTTGTGAATTGAAGTTGGGTGCCTAGATGATCTTTGATTAAATTCCTGAGGAAAATAATCTTCCCAAGCCAGAGATGGATAAAATAAAAGTATCAAGGCCTCAGCCAATGAAATGAACTTTTTTTTTAATGGAGCAATTTGAGTTAATATTTTTGAAAAGTGATTTCAAAAGGCTAATGGGATGAAGTACACCTGAACCAGTGAAGACAAATTTTTGAAGTTCTAGAAGGTCAAATATTCCAAATGCCAAATGCCAAGTGTTGTAGTTGTCAGAGGAGGGAATTTGAATTCTTGCAGTGGAGGAGTGGAAACTTAATGACTTGGCCAAAATTAGCTTCCTTCTAGAATTCGACTTGGCTATATGAACTGTGAGTTTTGTTCATTTTTCTCCATCAGCCGGTAGGTTTGACTTGGAGCTTTGGGGTGAAGAAGATTGCAGTAGTAAGCTAAGCTAGAGAAAGTTTCTTAGTGCTGGAGGTTTGTAAGAGACCAGGTGTCTCTCAACCCAACCACTGACTGAGAATGCAAGGTTTTTGTTTGTTTTGATATTTTATAGTTTTTTGAATGATTTTTGTGCAATAAGGGTTTGTGCGATTTTGAGAGTAAATGCTTTAAAAATATTAAATAAAATGCCAGAAGACAAAATATAGAGGAATATAACTTCGATTCTGAAGGCAAGTCATTTATTGATCTTTCAGGAAACTTACAAATGCGTAATCCAGACATGCAAGTAAAAAGGAAACAATAATTATTCAAAAACCTAACTTATTGCAGCCACTTGAAATGATGATAAAATGGTACGGCCAACATAAAGTTAATGATCTCCCTCTGTGAAATTGATGCAAGTCCTCCAGATGATCAAGGCACCACCACTGGAGACAGGATCTAGCAAAAAGGCAAAGCGTTTTTGCTTGAAGAGAAAGTAAGGCCTTGCAGCTGAATGGTACAGCCCAGCAACAGCAATTAATGCAGCCGTACAACCATGGAATGTATGCCAGATGATGAATAATGAATGGCCACTGAAAGAGATTTCCTTCTGGAAGAAAATCCAAACCCCAATCTGAATCTTCACCAATAAGCTCTGTAATGACTTTTGAATGAAGCCACTCAACTAGCAATCTTCAACTGGTATTTCACAGCCTCAATATGTCTAATTCTAAAGAGTTCACATTCTCCAAAACGTAATTGCAGAAACCCTTGTTTCTCCAACTCCAAATGTTCTCAGAGAGAAAAGACAAAATTTGAATAATCATATCATAATGAGTTCTATTCTGTCTTTGAGAAATAAATACCTCTCAAAAATTCGACCCCCTTCCAAAAAAGCAATTTAAATGCATTTAATAATATAAAATTCACCTCTTTTGAAACTTAGACAATTTCATTAATAAATGGCATCCTTTTTAAATGAGTAATAAATACTCATTTAATATTAATATTACTCCACTATTATAAAGTATTAAATATTTTATAATTCGCCATTAATTAATATTTTAATATTTCACTTAAAGTGACTTTATAATATAAAGTCATAATAATAATTATTTAATTATTATTAAATGCTCCCTTATTCACTGTTTGCTCATCAAACTGTCAAACTAGGTCGAAACTGAGATAACCAACTAAACTAGGTGCCCTACCAGAAATAGTAACCCCTGTCTGCCCGACTTACTATAAATAGTAAGTGCCTGAATATCACTTTGTAAGTCTCTGCAAAGGCCCAAACCTGAATCAACTGATGGAGTGATGTCTCGAAACGCTGGATAACTGCCATGGACAACCCTCTAATCAAAATTGTCAGCCTACGAGGGTCAAAATGATAGGCTCACTCCTCAACAAACAGCGTCAGCTAAAACAGGGACATTAAAAGGTTGTATTGCTACAAGTGAAGATTCTAAGTGTTGAGAAGAAATTGACTTGGCTAAAGGTGTTGAGGTTTGACGTTGGACTTCAGTGTTGAAGCTTCTCACTTCGTTCTATCTCCTGGTAGCGTCAATGTGATTTTATTTTTCTAAGTTAAATTTCTAATGACTATCTTTTGTTTATGCAGGATGGCTAAAGTGGATAGAAGAGCGACTGGCAAGGAAAACAATGTTGAATCCAGCAAGGAAAATGCATCAAGACAAGTTGTAATCAAGAAGTTGGGCAAGTCGTTCCTGCCAAAGTCAAGGTTCTCTTTGAAGCTAGGCAAGTTGAGTGACACAAATTTAGGCTCTTTCAATATGGAAGCTTTCAAAAGCCAAATGATGGGGATTGGAGGCCATCGTCCATCAATCACTTCGCACAATATTGTCAGAAGTGGACTTTATGCAACTGTTGGTTTTCCACTAGCAATTCAGTGTCCGGAGTTGATCATGGAGTGTGCTAACTGTTACAACTCGGATTAAAGGACTATCACTTCACCGGATGGCAAGAGGTTTGCCAACCTCATGTCGGAGGCCATTAGGGAGGCATTTGGAATTCCCACACATGAGAAGATGATTTTCAAGACAAGAGAACGAGCTGAGCGAATGTATGCTTCGACATTTGAAAGATGTGTTGATATGATAAACTCCCTTTGGATGAACAAGCCCAAGCCAACTCTGTAATGTCCCCTTCTCAAATGTGATCGTTTCTGTTGACCGTTGGCCTATTCCGGAGACCCGTAGGCTACTCGGATGGTGAAATTAGGGTTTCCTATTTTTGAGGAGGTTGTTGCTTGAAGTTTGGAAATCGGATGGCGGATTCTTTCTGGGTTTTCAGAGAGCTTCGCAGTGGTATGGTCAGTTTGGCATTCCGAGCAACTTCATGAATTTACTATTTTTAGTAAATTCTATTTTTGGCAGTGGACAGGTTGGGTTCAATTCAGTTGGTCTTCTTCTTCAGTTGGTTCAGCTGGCACTTCAGTTTTTGGCCTTTGGATGCATTTTCCTTGGAGAGATAAGTATTTTCACATTATAATATTATATTTTAATATTATAACACCCCCTTGTCTAGCATCACAACTTTATGTTGTTTTTAAAAAGGGGACCTAAAGGGTCAATGCTTCATTGAGAGATAAATTACTTTTTTAAAGTCAAATATTGAGCTAAGTGAAATGGACGCCTACTTGAGGAGATTGACTTTTATTAAAAAAGTGAAATATTTCATTAAGGGAAAAGGACGCCATCTTTTGGAGGGAAATGTTGAAATTCAAAATTAGGGTTTTGGGTGCCCTTCTTGAAGCTTCTAGAAGGCTCTCTTCATGTCTTTATATTCAGGCCTCAGCTCTTCATTTGGGATCTTTTGTCTACTACATCGTTATACTGTTGAATTGTCTTCAGGCACTCGCTTCGAGGAAAGCACACCTCCTAGCATTGGCTCATCTTCTTGCTTGAAAGATAGCAACTAGTTGAGAGGTTAGCTTGTAATAGGTTTGATTTGCATTTTCAGTTTAGTATTTGCATTTGGGGTTCTAGTTTTGCATTTTATGTTCATTTCTGGAGTTGCTGATCTTCACAGCCGATTGTAAGAATTGCTCGTATCTTTTGTATAAAAATTATTGCTGTTCTGGGTTTTGGACCAATCAGATTTTATGCTAAGGGCGACCAAGTAAGCAAACTTTCAGATTTTTATCTTTTGAAATGGATTTTATGGAGCAAAATCGCCCCTCCTTGAGGGCCGTACTTTTCTAAGTGTGCCTTGATTTCCGTGCAAAATAAATAGGAGCATTTTGGGTTGGTTTTTCAGTCACTTAGGGGGCGCCATCATGCTAGGAGATGAATGCATTTAGTTTCATATGATTTGGGTGAGTTTTGAGCGTTTTGTGAGCATATTAGTAAGTTGTTGTGTTGCTGTTCTGAGCATTTTCTGTCAAAATCAGTCATATCAGATTTAAGAAAAATCAGCAGTTGAGTGAGAAGTAGATATTCAAAGGATTTGAGATTGTTGGAGAGGTTTCTTAATTTGTTACAGCTTTGGAAGTTTCTAATCTTGTGCTATTGGCAGGCTCTCTAACTTATTGTAAGCTGAACAGTAGTACTGTCAGCAATTCTCTCTTCTCATCTTTGAATTTACATGTACTTCCCACTAAATAAGTGGAAGAGGCTGGCTTGCCGCCTAATTACTTTCAGTTAAGTAGTTTAGGGTCCCTCTGACCATATGCTCGCCATCACTCGGCACCATTCTTGGTTAGGGTTACATTCTGTTCATCATGCAATGATCCTCTGACCATATGCTCGTCTGCACAGGCGCATTCTTAGTTAGAGTTCCCTTCAATTTGCATTTGCATTAGATCCTCTGACCAATGCTCACACCCTGCCCACATCGGGATCCTGGTGTACATTCTGGTTAGAGTTACTTTCCGCATCATTTTGGTTTAGTGCTAACCTTAACGGGTGCGTGTTGAAAAGTAATCTCATTGCAAAAAACAAAAAAAAATTGTCCGGATCTTTACAAACTCACACGAAGCTGCCAAAACAGATAATCTCAGATGATCTAAAGCAGGAATATTGTGATTTGATCATGATGCTCAGCAGAGTCAAAGGATGTCCCCAGGCGTTCATCTTTGAGCCTTGGATGTTTTACTACATCAATCTCATGTTGGAAGGCAAGGAGCACATTGACTGGGCAGTGATGATCAGCAATAACTTACATGAACAGCTCAGAAGTTTGAGAACAAAGACGTTTTACATGGGCTCATACATCATCTACCTGTTGGCTCGTATGACAAAGTATAGAGGAATATCATACAAGGAACCGATCAAGTGTGGCTCTCAGCAATTCAAGATTCATGAGGCCTGTCTGCAACTGCACTTGACAAGCACATCTCACTACAAGAGAGTCAATGACACCTTCACTATGCATATAACAAGGTCACTTCAGCAAAGAACTCATCACAGAATATCAAAGGAGGCTCTGGAATTGATAGAGGTACGGATGTTGGTTTATCCAATTTTCGAAATTCACTTACATCAGGCTGCAAGGGTTCTCATCATATCCTTACAGATTGCCCAAGTACCCTACAAACAGGATTTTGATGTTAGAAATATCTAGGCAACTCATTGCCTACAACAAGATTCAGAAAAAGAAGAAGAAAGGAGGACTTGACTTCCTGATCATTATGGGAAATTCAGATGAAGTTTGTCCTTCACTGCATGCAACCAAGGAGCCTAAAAATGAGCTTCAATTTTTCCACCTCTCTTATCATACCAACAGACAGCATTATGATCCTCACAAGAATATCAGATGGATACTGTCAGAGGAATTCAGACATAAGGCACACATTGAGGACTTCTGGGCAAGTGCGTCAGATGAAGCTGAGATAAGGAGAAGGATGTTTTCCAGAATACCTTTGAGCATGATTAAGGAATGTGAGATTGTTCCAGTACCAGACCAGGTTGATGAAGACGTGAACGTCATGCAGGCTAATTATGAGACAGTAAGGAGGACACCACTCCCACTTCCAGATTGGTCTAAGCCAAAGGTTATGGATTTGGATACACTTTGCATACCAGTATTGGCGTTCACAAGAGGATGGGTCGAGAGGCACGTGAATGGGCTTAAGAGAAAATCAATCCCTCTTACTTATAATTTAATGGGAGATCACAGGCCGCCAACTATCAAAAAGAAGCAGGTTGCTCAAGATCTAGAGCCACAAAGAGAGGAACTAGTCCACCCAGAGCCTCCAAGAGTTGAGGTGGCATCACCTACGCCATTGGGGACCCATTCTCCAAGTATACAGGAGGTTTCATTATTTGTTGATCAGAGAAATATGTTGAATAAAGAGCAAGAATTACAGGAAGCAAATCAGCCACCGCGAAGGGAGTCTATTGGCCAGAGTGTCAACGCACCTATCAGAGATAACCAACAAGAAGAAGATGAAGAAACGGCCACAGATACTCGCTTCCAACGTGAGATTGAGGTGGCATTAGAGGATGACACCGTTACAGGGCAAGAGGCCCAAGGTTCAAGAGATACTCAGCCTGTAGAAGTTGGTGAGCCTCGTCAAGATGAAGTTAGAGAAGAGGTTCGTGAAGAAGAAGCCAGGAATGAGCAGCCATTTATTATTTCTAACCTGCAGCAAGTAGTACCAAATTGGCTCAGAGACAAGATGAGGAGGAGCCCCATTGAAGAAACCGATCCAACAGTTGTGATGGAGGAATTCCTAAGTAGGATCAATGCGCCTCCAACAAAGAATAGAGCTAGGAAGTTTTCAAAGATTTCAACAGATGAAGATGGCTCTCGCACCCTTCACATGGTTGTACCAAGGATTGAGTGAGATTGAGATGAGGCCATTCCAAAGAGCTATGTGATCACCACCATGGAGTTAGATCGCCCCACTCGAGCACAGATAATTGAGGAATGTGATAACTCCTACCGAGCACTCAAGGACAGGTTGCTCCGGACTGAAGGAAAATATAAGAAATTGAAGAAGGAGCACAAGACATTGATTGGTTACGTACAACACTTGTCTCGTCCTTATGGGCAAGAAAATCCTACAATTGAGCTCCCAACTGAGTTTCCTAGAGAGTCAATTAGCGGCTTGGAGGACTTGAGGAAGATGGCATAGGAGGCGGATAAGTGGGTTGCTAGTGTTCGTGCTGAGACAGAAAATTTTATGGAGGACCTTGCTCATTCTTATCAGCAGGCTTCCAGCATTATGGCACAAATGGATGCAGTTGATCAAGCTTGGGGCGATGCTCATATCTATCAGACCAAGGTTGTCCTTCGTTTAGAAGCTTTTATGCATACTCCCTTATAGACTTTGGTTGAGGGAGGTGTGATACAGGAGGGTGATAGATATGACTTCACCAGCTGGTATTCTTCAGTTGTCACAGGCCGAGGATTCTTTGATGCAACACAGGCAGATTCGGCCAGGGTCATAAAGGCCATGGTGAGCATTCTTGATGGAGTCCTAAACACATTGGAGGCTATCTTTGCTAGGAGGCTAACTTTTGAGGAGGTGACTGTTGATGGTTTGAAGAGTAGACTGCCGCCTTTCTCTTCAGAGGTTAAGACTTTTGTTCAGGATGACTTTGAGAACACCTCAACTTTCTCCAACATTATCCAAAACACTCAGGATGCTTTAGTTTCCTGGAGAAAGACTTGTACTCAACATGGGCAGGCAGTTATAGTGTTGGAATTTCAGCTTGATCATATCCTGCCTATCTCAGTTCAAGAGGTTGAAGCTGTGCTGACTAGGTTCATTGATTTTGCAGCCAAGGAGAAGGAGAATGGAAATGCCTTTCTGGATAATGACCTTCTGGATGATTGATAGTGGGCATTAATTTCCTTTGCTATTTTGGGAGTGGGAATATTCTAGTTCATTTATTACTCCACTCCTCTTTTTAGGGTTAGGGTTGAGGTGGCACGATCTGGGCCATCCATCTAATTGTAATCTGAGTCGTCCATTGGACTTGGCCAACTATAAAAGGGGCATCCCCCCCCTCATTTGTACTCATTAGAATTAGATCAAAATTAGAGATTAGATCAGATTGCTAGGAGATCAGAGCATAGAGAGATAGTTTAGAGTTAGTATAGTTTAGCATAGTTTGAAGAAGAAGGAAAGTTTTTCCTTATATAACTTTGTAAGAAATTGTTGTGAACACTCTCTCAATAAAAAGAGTTTTCATTGATGATGATCTCATCTTTTGATTTGAGTAGCTAGCGAGGTTTCTTCGTCCTTCTACTTCAAGTAGGACTTAAAGTAGAGCAATTTTCATTTTCATGCACGTAGTTAGTTGTGGATTGTGGCGTTTGATCAAAGCAGCTTCGTTTAATCCATACCACTAGCGAGCTTGTTGATGGTAAGTTTGCCTTGTGTGGTCAACTGGAATACTTTTTAGGCTTAACTTCGATTATGATTCACGTTTTGGCATGTGTCGTCATGATGGTGTCCTTATGCTGAATTGTGATTTGAGCATTTCTTGTTACCCCCTTTGAACATTGCACCGACTTTGTAGAGGCTGTCCAACACGAGGCGAAGCAAAGTCTAGTTGAAGCCTGCTGAAGTTGATCCCACGTCCTGCTCTTAGATAGGACATAAATTTTCTAATCCCTATAGCCATTCAAATTCCACGCTTTTTGGGTTAGTATTAGGAAACTTGCACTTACCTTCCAAATCATTCAAACCACGTGAAACCCCCTTTAATCTGTTGTCTGTTGTTGTTGACTGTCGAACAATTGTGTAAGTCCCCTCATGAAAACAACATATCACAATGAACCAACTGAGTGTACTCCATTGCATTGAAAGAACCTTGGAGTTGAACGTTTGATCTCTCTCTCAATCTTAGCATACGGAATACTTTGATCAAGAGAGAATGGAGTAGCCGTTGGATACTTTATTCTGCTATTTGGCGTTGGTCACAAAACTCACATCAACACTACCCTTGTCTACTAAGCGCAAATAATTATGTTTGATCTACTCCTTTTGTCTTGTTGTTTGATCTATTTTTAGTACCCAAAAGATATTGCTTTAAGAAAATAGATTAATTCAAATGAATAATTACTAATAAGGATCAATAAGGATTAATATATATATATATATATATATATATATATATATATTGTGTGTACACACACACACACACACATATATATATATATGTTTGGCAATAATACTTGATCCAATAGATCTCTCATAATTTATTCATTTATTTAGAAGTAAAATGACCTATTCCACCACAATTAAAACATGTAAATGGTAACTTACCTTCGTACTTCCCAAATCCTTCCTTTAATTTTCTCATGAAGTGAGCTTCTTCTTCATCCGTCGCATTGTTTGAGCTATCACTTGGTTCATATACTTTATTCTTTCCCTTCTTTGATGCTTTAAAGATTTCCTCCCTTTTAGATGGTTTTTCTTCAATACTCACTTCATAGGCAATAAGACTCCCATGCAACTCATCCTTTGTTAGTTTATCTAGATCTCTCATTTCTTCAATTGCCAAAACCTTGGAATCAAGTCTTAGAGGTAAAGACCTTAGTACCTTTTGCACAATCACGACTTCTTCAATTGGTTCACTGAGACCTTTTATTGCGTTCACAATTTCATCAACTTGAAGCAAATAGGAGGCTATGTTTTCTTCTTTCATCTTAAGGCCTTCAAATTGTCTCCTATGAGTTTGAAGTTTTGCCTTCTTTACTTTATCATCTTCTTCATAGATATTCTTCAACTTATCCCACATGTCCTTAGCTGATTTGCAATGCATTACTTTTACGAACTCTTATTCGGATAATCCACACAAAATTGCATTTGTGACTTTTGCATTGTTTCGTAATGTCCCCTTTTTAGTCCTAAGCTTTCTAGTGACTACTGGCCTACTTCCAAAGTCTTGTAGGCTATTCGGAGGCATTTCAAGGGATTCCAAGATTCTTGAAGGATTTTTGTCAACATTTTAGGTGATAATTGCAGTGGATTGCCAAAGTGTTTTTTGGGTTTTTCTGGGTTTTCTAAGACCCCAAGTGAGCAATAATTGCTATTTTTAGCAGTGTCTATTTTTAGCACTTACTATTTTTAGCAAGGCATAGCTGCATCTCAAATTGGGTTTATTTTGAGTTTGGACACTTACTATTTTAGCAATATGCTATTTTTAGCAAGTGTTATTTTTGGTAGTGGCTCTGGCAGCAGTTTTGTATTGGGTTTCCAATTTTGGCAGACGTGGCATTTTTAGTTGTTGAGTACTGTGAATTTTGGCAATTCAATGCTTCCACCATTTTCGAGGGAAATAAAGTTTGAAAATCTGGGACTCAAGTCTTATTTATACCCCCTCTTTCTCTCATTTGGATATGCAAACTTATGATAACGAAGTGTTGCCGGATTATGGAGAGAATCCTTGGGCTTTGAGGATGAAAACCCTCAAGATTTGCTTCAATTTTGGAGTTGCAAGACACTCCCTAGCTAGATATTGGAGTAGCTCCATTGCAAAGATTACCTTTGAGCATATTTGTGGTGATAGCTTTCATTTCAATTTCAATTTCTAATTGCTATGATGTTTTCTAGACATATTTTGGTGTTGAATGTTGATTGCAGCATTGTAGGAGCATTTTGGAGTGTTATTATCAGATTTTGGTGTTGTTGGTTCGTTCTTCTCCATAGCCAAGCCATCCTACCTATTCACTCACGTTGATTGGAGAGCTCGGTAACTTTTTGTGGGTGTTGGATCGTTGGATTCCTTATCCTCAGGAACCCCTTTACTCAAGGGTTGAGATTTTTTGAAGGTGTTGTGGATTTTATGGAGCTGGTCACCCCTCTAGGGAGGCCATATGCTTTGGCTTGAGGGCATCATTTTTGTTGTCACTACCCTTTGTTGTTGTTTGGCTTCGAAAACTGCCTTGTCGTTGCTCCTGCTTGCTCTTTGGTTGAGTTCTTTGGTGATTTGGTGGAGTTGGGAGCTCTCTGGTTGGTCATATCAAACTGTTGTTACATTGTATCAGACCTAAAAAAGTGCATCAGACCTGAGGCAGCGATGTTCTTCACCATCTCCCATCATTTTGGCTCTTCATATTGAGGTATATTTGTGGTATTTTGTGGGAGATTTCTTATTTTCTCATTGTAGCATCTTTGGGGGAGAGTTATGCTTTATGTTCTTATCATTTTCCTAATATAGCAGGAGCATATGATGTACTAAAGCAATTTCATAATGAGCTTATTGTAACACCATTGGTGATTGCTCTTGTATTTACATTGCTACTTACCCCACTGAACAAGTCGCACTCCCGCTGAATAAGCGGTTGAGCTTCCTTTATTTTACATGTTACTTCCGCTGAATAAGTGGTTGAATTTTAGTTTTCTTTCATGTTATGTCTGCTGAACGAGTGGAGGAGTTTGCTTTGGATTGGTCAACTTGCCACCAAGTGTTCATTTGCTTTGTTGTAATTCTCACTAAATAAGCGGATGATTTCCCTTCATGGACTTGGTTTGCTTACTCACCCCACTGAAGAAGTGGTTTTCTTAGAAGTTCAATTATTGTAAACCTTCCCACCGTATACTCTCACCTTGCCCACATCGAGATCTAGGTAATCAAAAAGTGTAAGGGATTTGCTTTCAGTTAGCTCGATTTCTAGTTAATGCAAAAATTCCCTTCTCATCGTATGCTCTCACCTTGCCCTCATTGGGATCTGGGTGATCAAAAAGTGGAGGGTTGCTTACTTAGTTGGTTACCACTATCATTGGGTTAACACTAACTGGTACAAATTTGAAAAAAGTAAGGGTGGGTTTTACATGTTTTCACTTTCCATTTTTCTTGCCTAAACCATTGGGGGAGTCGTAGGGGCTATATAATCATTTTCCACCGATAGCCAAATATCAAAACCTAGGGCATTCAAATAGGTTTTCATCCTTATGCTCCAAAAGGCATAATTTTTTCTATCAAACAATGGTGCACTGTTCGATGAGAAACCATAGCCTTCTTGCCCGGCCATATGTGCTCTTTAGATCTTCCTTCTAGCAGTTAGACTATCTCTGAAAGAACCCGCTTCGATACCAATTGATAAGCACACAATTATACTAAGAGGGGAGGTGAATCGGTATAACAATCTTTTACTTTTCAAAACCTAATTAACCATAGCAATAGCACACATGCAAGATCTGGCAATTAAGAACACGGGATGAACACACGATTTACATAAAAACCCTTGTGGGAGAAAACCGCGGCAAAATATTGCTTAAATATGCTTTTAAATTTGCTCCTTATACAAATGATATTCAATGATGTAATGACCCACCCTAAGTGGACTCTCGCAACTAAAATTTTCTGCCTTGTTTGCTTAATTTGTTTCCTCTAAGTTATGCTTGTCTAGGGATTTGACGATATATTGCCAAGAGATTGCCAAGAATTTATGCATACAATTGCAATAAAAGTAATATGGGAAATAAATGCCGAAAGGATACTAATCTGATTTAACAAGCTTGCATATACAATGCATTTAAATATTCAAATCAGACTAATGATATTCTTTACAATAACCATTATCTTTCAACATAAATTTATCTTTGCATTCCAATCACATTCCATTCATACCCGGAATTCAAATTTGCAAAGTACTTTAAATCGTTAATGTAGGTGCCACAAGTCTAAGACTCAGCCCTTTGAAACAAAATTATTTTATTTTATTTTCTTTGCACCTCCAATTTGCCAACAATGAATCTATCAACAAACCCTTTTGGTCTTTGAATACCTTTGACATCAATGACAACAATTTCCAACAATTAGAGCACTTTTTCATCTAATTTTCAATTAACAAGATGACACGAGGAGGTCTATGGGCATTGTCATGTCCCCTTTTGGAGCTAAGGAGGTCTATAGGCATTGTCATGTCCCCTTTTGGAGGTCTATAGTAGATGGTTACACACCTTGCCTTAGCATGCTTTATGAAAGCATGGCCCGTTGTAAGGAAACTATTCAAAAAGCACTAAATACTGTAGAAGTAGAGTACATGGAAATATGGGAGACAGTTGATTCCAGATGGAGAATGATGCACACACCTTTACATGCAGCAACTTGCTATTTGGTGCTTAATCTATTTCATATTGATAGATAGAGTGATTGTGAAATTATGGCAAGGCTTTTAGAAGCCACTAATAGATTTGAACCAAATTCAGCACTTGCAGCTCTAATCAGACACCAATGTTGGAAATTGCGATGTCCTCGTTCTTTTAAAGCCAAACAACTTTGGGAAATAATTAATTAAATATTTAAATAAGTCCTTATTTTGCTCTTTAAGACTTATTAATTATTTAATTAATTGATTATAATAATAAATGTAATGATATGAATAAAGTCTTTAATAATTCGGTTTGCAAAACTAAAAGTTGGCAAATAAGTATTGCTCAAGGGGAATTGGATTGGCATCACGCGAATTTGAATATGATTATTTTGAAATTAGAAGGCTCGAGAATGAAAACTCTTAGGGAATGTAGCCAAGTTTGGACGAGAATCCAAATGGCAGTTTGAATAAGGTTTGCAATGTTTCATTATGGCAGTTTGATAATTGACAGGTTGTCTCTACAAATAAACGAAGACTCAATATTTTGGACCTGGGTTGGCATACAAGGTGGCAACTACACCAATGACTATTCACAGAGACCTTGGCATGGACGATGATTATTAACGACGCGGCTTATATCTCCATAGTGTATGAGGGAAAACCCAATATCGGTAATGGATATATCTTCTACAACGAGATTTATTCATTTTCTATGATCGATATGACAAGGATGTATGCTTTTGCATCGGATGTATGTAATCAAGTCTCTAGCGGCAATGAAGGATGCATACAGCAGATTGTTAAGCTACTACCAGCAAATACGCCAATGATTGGACAAGGCTGAGTCATATTTTCCTGCTATGTCTAGATGTCCCGTGTATTTGCATTGACCAGTGTTAATGCACTACTGAGACGAATGAATATGTTATGTCGCCAATGTCTCGATGTCCTGTATGTTGCATTGAACTGTGTTAAAGTGCTATGCCTCGATGCCCTGTATATTTGCATTATGTTAACTTGCGTTTGAGATGGATGAATGTCATTAATGTCCTCAAGCCGTATGATTAGCATGCCTCTATAATCAAATGTTCATTATTAATATCAATGTCCTAAAGTTGAATCTATATTAGCATTCACTGTAATTTCTGGAATTGCTATTCTACCTAAATCTGCAATTCTGAATCGTGTTTTAGTTTTGTTTTGAGTGTTGGAATCACTAAAATAATTTGTCCAGTTTACCTACTCCTTCATTGGCTTGCAATACTATTCTCTTTGCAATCATTTGTCCATGGATCCTTTTGTAATGACCCCATTTTTAGCACTACACTGTTCAGTGATTGATGGTCTATTTCCGGAGTGCTGTCGGCTAGTCAGTGGCAGAATTAGGGTTTCTGGTTGTATGATGGGTTCTTTTGAAGATTCAAGGGTTTGCATGTTGGAGTTTGGATGTTTGGATTCTGGATTCCTTCTAGGTTTTCAAAGAACTTCGCACAGATATGACATGCAACTGTGTCGGGCAACCTTTTTGGACTTACTATTTTTAGTAAGTTATGACGACAACATCTCGGAGTTTGGGATTTTGGATTGCGGATTCTTTCTGGGTTTTCAGAAAGCTACGCAATGGTGTCGCATGCATTTTGATCCGAGCAACTTTTCAAATTTACTATTTTTAGTAAATTCTATTTTTGGCAATGGTCCTGATGGCTTCAGTTCAGTTGGCTTCCTTTTGCAGTCAGTTCAGTTGGTATGGTTGTTTTGGCCTTTTGATGCATTTTCTGGAGAGATAAGTATTTTAATTAAAATAATGTTATATTTTAATGTTATAACCCCTTGGCCTAGCTTCATGACTTTAAGTTGTTCTGAAAAGGGGGGACCTCATGGGTGGACGCATCATCAGGGAAAATTTTAATAATTCTAAAGTCAAAATTGCTCTTGGAGGTGGGACGCCAACTTTGGAGAGCTTATTATTTTATTTAAAAATGATTTGTATCCTTCTTGAAATGGGACGCCACCTTAAGCTTGGTCAATGGTCAAAATCAAACCCTAAAAGTATCTTGAGGTTTGGGCGCACCTTCTGGAATCTTCTGGAGGTGTCTTCTCAAAGTTATAAAAGGGAGCCTTGGGTCTTCATTTCAGTATCTTTATCTACAGGAATGTTATGCTGCCGGAATGGTACTGGGACTGCTTCGAGGAATGAATGCCTCCTAGCCTTGGCTCGACTTCGTGCTTGAGAGATAGCACCTAGTGGAGAAGTTAGCTGCTTGTTGAGAGAACTTTGTAGTGAGGTTTGCATTGTAGTTTTGTTCTGTCTTTGAAGTTCAGTATTTGCATTTTATATTCAATTCTGGAGTTGCTGATTTAGGTAGCTGGAAGTGTGTTTTGCTCATATATCAGAAAATAAAAATATTTTCATTTTGGGTATTGCACAAATCTGGTCCTCATGCCAGGGCGCCCCTTTGAGCTCATTTGCAGATTTTTATTTGATGAACTTAATTTTTAAGAAGCAAAATCACCCCTTCTTGCATGGCCGCCCCTCTTAGAGTGCATTGGGAAGCGTGTTAAATAATTACCAAGGTTTAAGGGTGGTTTCTTGTTTGTAACTTGGTCGCCTTCTTCATATGAAGTCATTGCATCAGTTTTGGGGTCATTCGGTTGAGAGATGAGTGAGTTATGAGCATTTTGGTGGGGTTCTGTATTGCTGGTTCTGTCATTTAAGCTGCTGGTCTGTCATATCAGATTTGAGAAGTTGCATTTTTTGGTGAAGGGTTGATGTTAGGAAGTCATTCTAAGCTTGGAAGAAGTCATATTAACTATTGCAGAAATTGAAGAACTTCTAATCTTGGTTCTTGCAGGCACTTCCTATTATTTTGTAAGCTGAACAGTAGTACTGTCAGCATTTCTAATATCTCTCTTCTGGCTTTCTGTAATACCCACTAAATAAGTGGAAGAGGCTAGTTTGCTGCCTGATTTACCTTGAGTTGCATTTGTATTTCTTGTATCTCCGTCGTATGGTCGCCCCTCTCCCACTTTGGGTTGGGTAGCACATTCTTGGCGTCGAGTTTACTTTCAGCATATTAGATGATAGGGATCCTCTGACCATATGCTCGTCGTCATCCGGCGCATTCTTGGTTTGAGTTGAATTCCGCATCGTTTTGGTTTAAGTGCTAACCCTAACGGATCTATGTTGCATTGTATCTGTTATTGAAAAAATTGAAAAAAATTGGTTCGGAATATTTCACCTTTTGAGTCAATATTTCCCAACTAGCACAAACCATCACTTTAATGTCAGTAAGAGACCATTGGAACAGCAGAGCAAATTACAGCTGATATTGCACGTTTGGGAAGGGATCATCACAAAAATACAAGAGAGCAGAAGGGATGTTTGGAATGTCAGCAGCCAAATATGATATGGCACAAGATGATGTACTTGGCTATAGATGGTGGATGACCTATGGAGCAGAAGCACCTGAACTACAGCGCTTTGCCATTTGAATATTGAGTCAAGGAGCAAGTTCATCAGCTTGTGAGAGGAACTAGATTGCTTCGATCACATCCATTCCAAAAAGAGGAACAAGTTATTGTCTAGAAAGTTGGGAGATCTCGTCGACATTCACAGTAATTCAAAATTGTTCATGAACAAATCAACAAATGACTCCACATCTTCACAACACATTCCATAAGACATAGCAGTGCCAATTGCAAATGAGCCTGACTTTTTTTATGATAATTTAGGTAGTGATACTAATGATGATGATGTAGCATCTCAGCCAAGTGCTCTTGATGACTTGGAGCTTTTTTGAAGTTCCAAAGTCTAGACTATTGATTGTACCTTTTTGACAAAAAAACATTTTCACAATCATGATTTCACATGTTTCTTATGGTTTATATTTTATAAATGTTTCAATCTTTTTATGATGATTTTGAACCTATTTAGCAATGATCAACTATTTTGATAATTTTGTGGATATATTTCTTATATTTTTTTTTGTTATTTTTAAATTACATAAGGGGAATTTGATACCAAATTTTTTGTCGATTTTTTCACCCTTGTGAAATGTCATCTGAATTTTATTGTTGCCGAATTCAAACTCGAATTCGAACCTTGTAACTTAGCTTATTAACATACTAAATAATAATACTTATTCTTATCAACTATGCAAAGGGCTATGATAATTCTAAGCTTGAGCTCATAATGTTTGCAATAATAAATTTCACGTCGTTAAATTCTGAAATAGCACACTCAATCAATATGGACTGCGCAAATATAATGTCTTTAACATAAAGTAATTACTTTATAATCTACATAACATACTTGCCAAATATATATACTTAACAAACTAAATAAAATTGTCATAAAACATTTGAAACAAATTAAGTGAATAACATAATTTGAATAAGCTTTTAGCACAGGCAACCTTACCTTCCATCAAAAAAGAATCAAAAATTGAAAAGATATCCCGTAAAAATGATTTGCGGGTATCACTTTCAATATTATCTTCATTTATATTTGCATTATCTGCTGTCTCAAGTAGCAGAATTTTAACAGCCTGACAATAAAAGATATAACAAATAATAAATTAGCACCTTAGTTCATCCTCCATCGATTCCATGCTAGAATATGATCAAAACTAGAAAATCCATACAAATATTTTTAGATTCATAGACCCTTATCATTATTCAAAAAATTCAGATATTTAGCAAGGTAAAAAAGAAAACAAGCAAAAAAATAACAATCATATCACCGAGGATCATTGAGCACTAACAAACACTCATATCCTAGTTTAAAAAGAAAACATTTCAATTCATATAATGTTTCTACAAGTTCTTGATGTTAGAAGAATGACTATGTAGTTTGAGAGAATTGGATGGCACTTTAATGCATTTGTGCTTGCATTTATTATTGAACAGAGAACTTGCATCAGTGGTTGTAACTCACATTGTAAGTCACTTTTCAGACATGTGGTGTCATTGCATCATTATGCCTATGTCTACAAAATGTAGTTTTAACATTTTTTCTAGTACAACATATGTCTCATTACATCATATCCAATAGTCCTTTAATGACCAGAGACAACTCCAACTTTGTCCAGCAATTCAACATTAATAATTGTACCAAGAGGTTTGTCATTAGACCACCATACTGTTCCTGAGATGTACAGTAGTGGAAAGAAATATCATCAATGTCAATTCAATGCCTAATGTAGTGATGATGAACCTAACGTGATTGACGTGAGAATGATAAATTGGATTCTTCATTATCTTTAAAATTCCTTGGTTATTATAGAAAAGTGGATTTAGCATAATCTAAGAAAGTTGTAGAATTAGCGTAATGAACCTCATTCTTTGTCAACCTTGTTTGCCTCTTGATTTCTTCTTTTTCTCCTTTGGAATTCAAGCTGATAGTTGTGCAACAACTCTCATTTTCCTATTCAATGATTCTTGAATCCATTTTAAACTACATGTACTTGGTCTTAGAATTCTATCTCCACGGCTATAAGTTTTCAATAGGCTGAACCATTGGATTAGGAGATATGTGAATAGGAGATTTATATGCTGTAGGGATAATCTCCCGCTAATTTGGAATTGGAAATCAAGAAGTAGGCTATTCCTTAATAAATTGGAGGATTTACACAAGGAGACTTCACTTCTTCAAACTAGTTTTAACTTCCTAGATTTTGAACTCTCAATAGTTTCAGTCAAAACTTTCCTCTTCTTTTTTGCATATTCAGTACTCAGCTGTATTTTTGGTATCAGGAACTATTTCTACAGTAATATCAAGTTACCTAAACCTTTTTCCTTTGTGGAACCATCACTGCTTGTTCTACAAGCTCCCTCTCTAAGAATCCTCTTGATAAAACTGTTTGTTCTACTAGTTTCCTCTCTAAGAATCCTCTTGATCTGTCCATCACTGCTTGTTCATCTAAACTTCAGAAATGCCCTTTCTAACAGACCAATCATCTAGTGGCAAGGTTTTTATATCCCCTCTTGATTAAACAAAATGGGAAGATCCTCTCCTAAATTAACAAATTCCTGTGGCACTAGTTCAGAAGTGAAATTATCTTAGCTGATCTAAGGTCATTCAACTGTGTTTTCTTCTCTGATCTAAGGCATTTGCAACTATCAAATATCACCCTCAAGTTCTATCACAAGAGCAAATGTTTTGGCTCTAAAAACATAATGGTTGAGACGCTTGGACCCAAGTTTATACATGTACTTGTTATTGAAGACATGCACAAATTGTCTTGATGAATATGAAGCTAGGAGAAGAAAGCACAGTCATATGACCTTAGATCAGCTAAGTGAATTCACTTCTGAACCAGTGCCATAGAAGTAGGTTGATTCAAAGAAAATCTTCTCTCTCCCAATTCTGTTCAATCAGGATGGCATATACAAACCTTATTCATATAAGTCCTCTAGTTCCTCAAGCAGCAAGATCCTACTTCTACATCTCCAATTCCAAATCAGTAGGAGATTACCCCTACAACATCTACATCCCTTGTTCACATTTATCTCCTACTCTACGGTTCAGCCTATTGAAGAATAACAACCATGGAGATAGAGATTCTAGGAGCAAGTACAAGTAGTTAAGAAGGGATTCAAGAATCATTTAACAAAAAAATGAGAGTTGTTGCATAACCTATTGTATCCAATCTAATTTTGGAGGAGAAAAAAAGTCAGAGGCCAAAAATGTTGAAAAAGAATGAGGAAAGGCACATAATTGCTGAAACAACCATTCCTCCCACAATAAAAGTATTTAGGATGTATGAGTTGCTGATTTTCAGTTTTCAAAAGCCAACATAGGACCCATGGACAGGCAAAGAAACATTGAATTGTTGCAATATACATTGAAATACCAAGGACATGTTAGAAAAAGATGGAGAAATTAAAGAAAGGCTTACGGCTGAAAACAAAGAATTGAGATCATACATTGCTCATCTTGTGAATCAAATATTGAATCCAAGAGCAAATTCATCACCAAAACTTGATGAAGGCCTTCAAAAGCATGAGCTTAATGAATGTATGTCGCATGGAAAGACAATTCAGCAGTGAATTAGAAATCTTTGAGAGGATGGTTTGAGAACAACTAACGATTTGTTTCTTTTTCTAAAAGAAATCCAAGATACCCTTTAACAAAAGTTGGAATGTGCCTTGACTACCAGTATTTCTTCATGTGGCAGCATTTTGACCAGCCCACAGATTATGGAGTTATAAGGAATGGATGAGTTATCGAGATCAAAAGTCATAGAAAGTTCTGAAGACTATCCTATTCCTAATGGATAGCTGATTGCCAATTGTCTTTTGACATGGAGAATCCCAAATTGAAGATTCTACAAGTAAATATTGATAAGTTGCAATCTGTTGAACAAGACATTCTATCTTTTTGTACTCCTATTTCTTTTACATTCACAATAATAAAACTAGATGCAAGAGATTATGAAACAATTAAGGGGTTCAACTTTCAATATCAACAACATAGAAGAAATCATGAGAACTTCAATGTGAATTGGAGCATACAAAATCAAGGTGCCCAAATATTGGATATCTTTTATGAAATGCAGAAGCTTTGTTCAGCAGCGATTGAATAAGTAAGAGTAGACTCAGAAGCCTTCAGTTGCTGAAATCATGAAATTTTAGGATAAAGTTTGGCTTTCAAGAGAAAAGATAGAACATCGTCTCCTGAATTGCCAAATCATTCAAATATGTCAAATTCAGATGAAAAGTAAAATGTTGATGATTCAGAATAGTCATTTATGGTTATTTTCCATGTTTAGCTGACATTGTTTTTACCTAGAAGATGAGAGCCCATTTTAGGCTAATTGAATATACTTAATTGTTTAGAATAAATTTGTTTAAAGTAGTTTTATATCCTTTTTCCTGCAGATAGGGATAAGATTAATTCAAAGTGTTTCTTTTATGAGAGTATTTAATTATTATTTTATTCCTAAAAGCTACCTATTAGAGCTTATACCAATTGTTGGCCCACGTTTGTCGTTGCGTCAAAAGATAGATCTGTCAATGCCCAATGCAAATGGTAGAGACATCAATCACATGGGAGGCAGTTAGTCCTTTGTCACGAATGTCAAGGGGAGTGTTAACCATCTGCCAACAACTTTTTTCCAGCATCACTTGTATTACAACACAATTCCTTAAATAAGAAAATCAGAAATGTAGAAGTAACACATATCTATAGAAGATCATATTTTGAAAGAAAAAGTGTTTTAAAGCACTAAAACTTGAGATCTTTCCTATTTATGCAAAGTACAATCCCCATCCTACACAAACAACATGCCATAGTTATTTTCTAGCAAGAGTTGGCTCTATTTTTGGTGTTGTGGTAGGGTTTCATGCAAATTTCAATGCCATAGAATGTCACCATTGGAGCCCCAATAGTATGGAAAGTCACCATTGTCCTCATGTAGAATATTGCTATTTTAGCAATACCTTAAAAACATTGAATTTTAGGGATAACTAGTTATTATTTTAAAATTTTAAATCCCTAAAATCAATGTCTATCATAACTTATAAGTGCTTTGACCACAAGACATTCAAGCGTAATGATTGATGCTACACTTATGCTACCAATTATTATTCACACCTGTTCATCTATGTTAGTAATTTCATTGATTAGATTGAGAACAAAAATAATAAGTGTTAAGCTTTGTATTAATGTTGTTTTATTTATCTAGGTTGTAACTGTTGATGCTACACTTATGCTACCAACTATTATTCACACTGATTCATCTATGTTAGTAATTTTGTTGATTAGATTGAGAACAAAAAATAATAAGTGCTAAGCTTTGTATTGATGTTGTTTTAATTATCTAGGTTGTAACTGTTGATGGGTGTTTTGACACACCCGCAATATAGATGCAAATTCATATGAACTTACATCCCTTTGAAAGGAAATCAACTCTTTGAATGGAAGATGACTACCCCAAGGTTCTGCTTGTCAAGTCTTGACTCTCTGGTTCACACAGTTGTTCATTGTTTTGTTGTTTTCACAAAGGGATTGATATGGTTGTTTTCTGAAACCTGCACTTTTAGGGTTAGGTTTTGAGGATAAAGCAATTTAATACAATTCAAAACCCTAAAATTATGTTTTCTTGATCTCAAATCTAATATACTCTAAATTCTGGAAACCATATGAGATAGCTGATTTTCAATGTGTTACCGTTATTTTCCCTAATTTGAAACAACTTATAAAAAATTATCAAAAGAGACAAGGGAAAGAAAAGAATCCTAATTTTGAAACTATGTTGGAATGATAACATGCATTAATGAATCAATTTGAAAAACTAACCAAAACTTTGCTTAACCAGATTACATCATAGAGGCACAAAGCTAGTGCACTCTTCTAAGAAAACTAAATCACTTGAAATTGCAAAATTTCATTAAAGCACCCAATTTTGACGCAATTTTAACTAATCTTTCACCATGAATGCACAAAAATTACAAACCAACACACATGCATGCACATTTGTCACATAAATTTCATTACAGAAAAAGAAATCATGAAATATTTTGGAAAACTTTATTGCAGAAATTCCCTTAAAATCAGACCAACAATTTCACCCCATTTCACACTAGTGTCGAGACCTGATCAGAAGTAGCACCTCTAAGGGCTACCCCAATGCGTGTAACAATCCATGCAGGCTCTAGCTGTTTTAAGAAACACAAAAGAAGAACCTTTGATATTGATGTCCCAAGATTTTGACCCACTTTTAAGTAGAAGCTCAAGAAGTTTCAATTTTTTCTTCTGAACCCCACAAAGCTCTTGCAAAAGGACCTCCAAAGCCTCCACATGCTATGTCTATGATTCCTTGCACTATGCATTCCTTGGATTCTTCTTTTGGCTTCATGATGTACTCTGTTTTTCAACTATTTTGCCAATTATTCTCTGGTTTAGTTTGAGCTGGCCATTTTTATTTTTTTTTTAAAAAGATCGATTTAGGACAGAAATCAGCATGTCGATCTAAGCATTTGTTGCAACTATGAGGGGAAAACATCTTGACATGGAAAATGTGCAAGCCTTGTTTAGATTGCTACACGTGCCTCGACCCTTCTCACTCCTACTCTTATGCCAAACTCATCTCAAGATCCTGTACTAATAGTTTCATGCTGCCAACAATACCGATGAGAAAAATGGGCAAAGTTTGGACAAAAAAATATTGCAAAACACTACCAAAGCATAACAATGTGATGTCCCCTTTTCAGTCCTAAGCCTATCAATGACCATTAGCCTATTTCCAGAGTCTCATAGACTAAACGAAGGAATTTGAGGGATTCCAACATTCTTGGAGGATTCTTGTCAGCACTTTCAGAGTGCATTTGCCGAGAATCCCAAATTGTTCTTTGGGTTTTTCTGGGTATTCTGAGATCCTTGGTGGGCAGTAATTGCTATTTTCAGCAATGTCTATTTTAGCACTTACTATTTTTAGTAAGTTTAAGTGGACCTCGGTTTGGGCTTATATGGAGTTTGGACACACTTACCATTTTTAGCAATTTGCTATTTTAGTAAGTGCTATTTTGGGCAGTTGGTCCTATCAACAATTCAGTGCAAGGTTTCCAGTTCTGGCAAGGTTGGTAGTTTCAGTGGTGAGTTCTGATAATTTTGGCATATTATTTATCCACCTGCACTTAAGTCCTCAAAAATCAATATTATGACTTAAGGTATAAAAAGGTTCAATTAAGTCTCCCTTGTACACTACACCTAGATGACTTTTAAGTTGTTTTAAAAAGGGGAGTTTGTATTTGAATGCCTAGATGAGAAGGTTATTGAAATTAAAATTAAATTAATTTGCTTTTGGAGTTGGGTGTCCCATTTGGAGGGAAAAAGCAATTCAATTTTTGGAGCCCTAATCTCTATAAAAGCTCACTTCTTGTTCTAATTTTCACCATGCAATTTGAAGATAATGAAGCACTGCCGAATTGGTTTCAGAATCCTTGGGCTTTGAGGATGAAAACCCTCAAGGTTAGCTCTAATTTTGGAGTTGCAAGATGCTCCCTAGCTGGATATGAGTGTGGCTCCATTGCAAGGGTCACCATTGAGCTTATTGGTGATGGTTTTCGATTTACTTTCAGTTTTGGCTTCATATAATGTTTTCTAGCTTTGTATTTTGGTGTGTTAACTGATCTTGCGGAGTTTTTGGAGTGATTGGAGGAGATTTTTCGGAGTCGCTCCTTGCTGTTCATGCCTATTTCCTACACCTAGGCTGTACCACGTTTATGAACAGCTGTGAGAAATATTGCAAACCTGATTCTGGTTGTTGGAACCAATCTTTTACTCCACCTTGGGCGACCCTATGCTCCAATTTGAAGGATTTTTCAGTGAGTCTCAGATTTTCTAGAGGGGATCGCCCCTCTTGCTGGCCGTACATCTTGGCCCTAGGGGGACATAAGGGTGAAGGGAGCTTTCACTTTCTTCTTACTGCTGTTTGGGAGTTGTTTAGTGGTGTTCATCCCACTATTTGCGTTGATATCTGTTTGGGGGAGTTGCTTGCTATTTTGGGGTGATGTTCTTGGGGGCTGTGCCATGATTATGCTTGCTGTCCAGGGTGTTTCAGACCTACTGTAGCATATCAGACCTGTGACAGCAGTGTTTTCAGACCTCCAAGAGGTGTGAAATAATGTTTTCTTCATCTCAAATCTAATATACTCTGAATAGTGTTGATATTTGTATATATAGTCTATGGTTTGGTGTCTAGGGTCAGTTAACTTAGGTTTAGGTTTAGTTTAGGTCTCAGGTAGCTTCTCCTCCAAATTTGAATTGAGGCTTATACTCACACATTGTTCCATTTTTAGTTGTCTTGCAGAAAAAATTAAAATGCTAACACACTTGAGTATCAGACTTCCCATCTAGAACAGAAAGAGATTATTTACCCACATATAGGAAGCAAATGACTATATTTTGTAATTTTATGTCAACATTGAGATCATTATAATCAGTAGTTGAAATTCATGTTGTCGGTCTCAGTCTTATACTGTGATGTCACTGTAATCAGAAAAATGGGTACAGTTGTTTTTATGCGTTAAGTATGCAAGACCAGTGTTTGAGTTTTCATCTGGCTCCATCCTCTGCTCAAATCATTTAGTATAAATTGACAATCATGCAAACTTCTATTTGGAAACTCAAAAACAAATTTAAAGTGCATACCATGTAGCCATTGCACAAAGAATGTCATTCAAAATTAGAAGATTATACACCAAAATTGCATTCAGAAGAAATATATAACAGAACAACCAGAAACTACAAATTATGCTCTCAAAAACATTGGAAATGAAAGCCAAGCATCAGAATGTTTGTCAGAGCAAATGTACCAACCTCATCCCATTAAAGAGAAAAGGATATGATCAGAAAAGTCTAAGCATGCATTGAAAAGCAATGTAACAAGAAAAGCCTATAAATACAAGACCACAAATTAATGTAAAGTATGCTAAATGACCAATCTGATGAGAACATACTAATTTTTACATTCTTTGAAAAGAGAACAAACTCTGGCTATAATTAATTAACATGCAGAAGTAGGCCCTTTTCCAGTGCTAAGTGTTCAAGCATGGGTTGAAAAATCAAAAAAAAAAAAGCAGAAAATTACATTCCTCAAAGTCGTCAAGAACACACCCAAATTTCTGTGACCAAATACATGCATGAACAAATTCTATTAGAAGAATGCCACTTTACAACAAGCTGAGAATGGTTCCAAAAGTGCCACAATTAAGCAAGAGCAATACTTACTCGTGAATGCTACATGAAAATATAATTTGTATAATGCAAAGCTGAAGTTAATATTTAAAAGTAGAAATGATGCACCTGTTTTGCACCCCAAAGGCCAATTTCACTCAAATAGTACATCACTTCAAGATATGACTTGTAGATGCTTCGAGTTTTCTTTCCACTTCCATTAAAATCATGTTTGTGTATCTCCGCATTTTCCCCAGAGCAACAACTAAATACCTGAGAAATATGCTGCAATCACAGATCAAATCACATAGAATCCATCATTACTGTAACATGCAGCAAAACCAATATAACAAACAATTAATGAAGCAAGTAACACAAATAGTCATCAAGTTCCAATAAGCATTTTAGCACCTGGGTTCTGTATTTATCAAGTTTGTTCCTGCAAGATGTAACAGACACATCATCCAGATGATGTTTATTATCATAATAACAGACCATCATTTCCGGAGAAGGCACAAGTGATTCAATCTCTGACCTGTCCCCAACTGTATATACCTGCATCAACCCTTATCACAGATATCATAATGAACAAATGATCAACCTGTGGTAAACAAGGTCACAACATAAATGGTAAATCTATGTAACTCAAACACAATTATATAAGTAATGAAAGTCCTACAAAGTTTTACAACAATTTGTAGTAAACTTGGGATGCAAATATTAACACCTTTGCTTCTAATAACTGCTCCAAAGTGTTTATGCCTTTGGCATACTCAAGTTGATTTGACCCCCCTACATGAGACAGAGAATTTACAAGTTAAATCAGTATCCAAGCCAACAAATCTACTACTAAATTAAAATTAAAATATCAAAAGGACAATTTGTAGCTTTGTTCCCTTCATTTATTTATTAAATAAATATCTAGATTTTTGACTTCAGGAATGAGCAAAACGCTTCAAATGCAAAAGGTCTATTACCATAAAGAATTTATGGATTTTATGATAAACAAATGAAATTGCAAGAAGAAATAAAGTCAGCATAAAGAACCAAAAGCATCGATACAGCAGAGTTCAACAAGAATAAATACAGTGTAGGTTGATTCAATTTAAGTATTATAGTATTAGTATACTTCCAATAGCTAAAATAGGCAATAGAAATACAAAATTACAAGTGGAATGTTATATCCAACCAGAATTCAGGTCCTCAAATATAAGTGTTTCCGAAAAGTGTATTTAAGAATGCAACTTTGAGGATCTAAGTATTTTTCTTGGAAAACAAGAGAAGCTTCAATGTTGCACAACGGACATGGTGATTTGAATAGAAAGGGCATAAACTGCATATTGGCTAGGATCGCATTTAAGCAAAATTGCAACATGGATTTTATAATATTCCATAGCTATCTTGCAGCTAAAATGTTATTCCATGGCCATAGCTGCATCCTGTTGTTTTTCTGCATCAAGTACAAAGTCCATTCATTAATCCTATTTTTAATTATCTGCATTTATTTGTCAAATTTTGAAAAAAAAAATTAAAGCAATTAATTTTATTTTAAAAGAGCATAATTCTTCAAAGCACTCTGATTTTTGCATTTGCATGTTCTTGAAATGATAATTGATGTTCAATATTCATTATTTAAAAAGGAGAGGAATACTCCTTAAATAATACAACATAGGACGATGTTTCTAAAAGGAAACAATCGTTAACAAAAGGCAAAGCAAATAATTGAAAGTTACTAAAAGCTAACTGAAGCAAACTACTGACTAACTAAAGGCTAAGATGACCATTAAATAATACAAGAGTACTTTAATACCCTCCCTTAATGGTCATCCTACTAACTACACCATGCTTATCCCGAAATTTTACAAATTTATCTGGATTGAGATACTTGGTGAGAATGTCCGCAATTTGATCATCAATTGAAACATACTGCAACATCGCAGATCCATCTTCAACAAGTTGTCTAATGAAGTGACAATGATGCTCAACGTGCTTGGTTCGCTCGTGGAAGACTGGATTCGTAGCAAAAGTTTGAGAACCCCTTGATTATCACAAAACAAGGGTGAAGTTCCAAGGTCCTGCTTGAGACATTCGAAGCCATACTACCTCACATGCTGCCTTAACTATTCCCTAATACTCTACTTCGGTTGAGGAAAGAGCTAATGCCTGCTACTTCTTGCTTGTCCAAGTGACTGTGTTAGAATAATATATCTCTATAGTTAATAGTCAATAATATGATGTAATTAGTTAGTTTAGTTTTCTTTATATCTTGTCTTCTATAGTGAGTAGGTGAAGTTGTTAGACATCTTAAATGTCTACAGTTGTAGGTAGTTGAAGTAGCTAGACTCATAAATGTCTACAATGCTCTGTAACTGTTATATATTGTAATCTTTTCTTCTTGTTAATGCAAGCAAGTAATAGAATTACCACTTCTTTTCAGAAGATGGTATCAGAGCAGTAAAAATATTTTTTGAAAAAGTTTAATAATTTCGTTTTTGAAATCATTCTAGTTTGAAAAAATTTCGAAGTTTATTCTAGGACTGTTCTTCTGGTTTTCGTGGACATTTTTTTCAGGAGAAATCGAAGGCTTTTGCGTTTTGAAAATCGTGGCAAGGAATAAAAGCGATTTTAAAAATCCTAGGTTCGTTTTTATCTGCATTTTTCATCTTTAAAAATTCATTTTTTTCATCTAGATAATCGTGTGTTTCAAACTCGTGGATTTTCTCTGCATTTGGGTGCGATTTCACTCTCCTTTTTCAAGTGATTAGGGCACGTGTTTTTTATTTTCTTCAGGCACGAGATTCTGCGTCCGCATTTTCCTTCCCTTCTGGCCACGATCTATCTTCATTTTTGTTCGCATCTTCCAGACACGTTTTTCTCCTTGTTCCAACGAATTTTTGCTCGCGATTTGAGCTTGTTTTTGTCTCTTGAGTGTTGCATCTTGGCTCAATTCGAGCCCACGTCCTCTACAACCCTCAACAACTCCTCATTCTAAGTTTTTTGTTTCTGCTCTTTGCATTTTTCTGTGTTTCCATGGCCGCCTAGGGTTTCTGCAAATTCGACTAGGGTTTTGACCAATCATTTGAAGTTAGAAAATTTTTTCAATTGCAGATTCTTTGTGGGTTTTTCGAGTGCTTTTTTGGGTTGCCCTCAATTTTTTCTAGGTGTCTCAAAGTTCATGCCTCGAAATTTGTGCACATGGGTGTTGCCGAAATTTTCTAGGTTGTCTTCAAAAACTCTGCATAGGTTTTGTATCTCGAAATCCGTGCTAGCGTTTTGATTTCTGCCTTGGAATTTGTCTTGCAAAACTTGTTTTTGTTTTTAGTGCAATAGTTTTTGTGCCTTCACCAATTTGACCTCGGGGTACGTGATGGCATCTCTCACAAATATAATGCTCAAAAGCAACCAAAAGTTCAATGGGAAGAATTACAACACCTGGAAGCAGCGCATGCTAACTATCTTTGAGTACCGATGTCTTGATGCAGTTGTTCTAGGCACGTCTACACATCCTACCACTGTTGGAAAGGATCAAGACAAATGGGATGAACGCAATCAGGAAGTCGCCATACTCATCAAACTTTCAGTCACAGATGAGCAGCTACCTCAAGTACCATCTGGCAAAACTGCTATGGAAATCTGGGATTATTTGAAGGCCTTTCAAGAAACCTCCGACAAGAGCAGAGCGTTCTTTCTCAAGAACATGCTCTTTTCCATCATGATGGATAAGAAAATGTCCTTACAGGAACATCTGACAAAGATTAAGGACATTCATGATCAGTTGGAGGCAATTGGTCGAACAATGGAGGAAGAGGACATGGTCATCATTACATTGAAGAGTTTGCCAAAATCTTATGAGCATTTCACTAAAACGCTGAATATTACTTCAACAAATGTTGATTTGAAGTTTCCAAACTTGTGTAACAAGCTTCTACAACAGGATCGTTGGAGACAGCAGTTTGGAAGCAGTACCAATTCCACCTCCACAAAGCAAGCGTTCCCTGCCAAATCTTCTGCTAAGAACAAAGGGAAGGCTCAATCTTCTCAGCCGAAAGGCTCTAGTTCTTCTCAGGACAGCAAGAAGAAGAACGTTCAGTGCAATTATTGCCATAAATATGGTCACATGAAGGTTGACTGTCGAATTCAATTGGCTTTTGAACAAAAGAAGCAGGGAGGGTCTCAACAAAAGGCAAATGTCGCAGAGCACTCTGAGCAGAAAGAATCTGCATTCTATGCGTTTATGACCAAGAGAACAGCAGATCCAGCACAATCTTCTACCTGGTATATTGATTCAGGGGCTTCTTAGCATTTTACTCATCGTCGAGATTGGTTCACAAAATATGAACCATTCTCTAATTTAGTGATCTATGGAGGAGGCGAAGAGTATACAGTTGCCAGTAAGGGCAATGTTCAAATTCACTCTGGAGAGAGAAATTTAATATTTCCCGATGTCTACTATGTTCCAGGCATGGAACATAATCTTCTCTCTGTCAGCCAGATCATAAGGCATTATCCCCAGTTGGATGTTTTCAGTTCGTCCACCTGCAACATTGTTGATAGGGAGACTCGTACTACAATCGCTATGGGACTTCAAAATCATGGTCTGTATAGACTTGCTAATTCTAGTGATTCTCAAGAGCATGCTCTAGCAGCCAGGAGTACTTCCATCAGCAAACTTTGGCATCAACGTTATGGGCACTTGAATGTGCACTATCTCTCTCAATTGTCTTAGGAGGGTTTGGTTGCTGCTCTACTTGAGCTCCAAATTCAAAATCATGGAGTTTGTGGAGCCTATCAAGCTGGGAAGTAGCATAGGACACCATTCTCGGATGGTGGTTCTTAGCAAGCCTCCAAAGTACTTCAATTGGTTCACGCTGATGTATGTGGACCAATGAATACTCCATCTATTACTGGGTCCAAGTACTGTTGTGACCTTTTCACACATCACCCCATTTAAAATGGGGACCCCTTAATTTTTGCTCCATTTTGGTCTTTTGGGCTTTGGTTTTCTCTCTCTCTCTCTCGGTTTGTCTCTTTCTACTGGCTACCTTTCCGGGGTGTGCCCATCTTTGAGCTTGAACGTAAAATTTCGGCTAAGTCTAAGAATTAGGGTTTTGAATTTTCTAGTCAATTTGAAGTCAAATGGAGTGAATAAGTTGGAATCTAAGCTTCACGTTGCAGTCAGCTGGCTTCTAGCAGGTTTCCAGCTAAATTTCATTGAATTCCGACAACTTACTATTTTTAGTAAGTACCAGATTTGGGGCATTCTCTCAGCACTGTTGAAGTTCTCTCAGTCATACTACATCCAGGACATGTCAGGCTGCTCGTCTGCAAATTTTGAGCTGAAACAGACAACTTTCTATTTTTAGCAAGTTCGGCTTTAGGAGCACATTTTTTAGGGTTTATATGCAAAGTTCTTCAATGCATGTCTGGAGATTCTTTCTGGGTTTTCAGAGACCTACGCAATGATATAACATGCAAAATGAGACGATGACTTTCAGTATTTAGCCTTCAGAGGCTATTTTTAGGGTTTGCATGTTGAAGTTTTCAACGCATGTCAGCATATTCCTTGTGGGTTTTTTGAGGGCTTCGCAGCGGTGTAACATGCAAATTAGGATAAGGACTTTTTCAGAAGCCGTCTTCAAAGGCTACGCAGTGATATAACATGCAAAATGAAACGATGACTTTCAATATTCAGCCTTCAAAGGCTATTTTTAGGGTTTGCATTTTGAAGTTTTCAGCGCATGTTACCATATTCCTTGTGGGTTTTTCGAGGGCTTCGCAACGGTATAACATGCAAACCAAGATCAAGACTTTTTCAAGAGCCGTCTTCAGAGGCTATTTTTAGGGTTTGCATGCAGGGCTTTTCAACGCATGTCGAGTGATTCCTTATGGGTTTTTCAAGAGCTACGCAGTGATGTGACATGCAAGGCAAGATGATCACTTTTTCAGCAACTTACTATTTTTAGCAGATCCACTCTGGCAGCCCCCTCCCAGCACTTTAGAATCACAAATTGATTGGCATGCAACAGAAACAAGGTCAAACAGAGGTCATTTGATAGACATGCAAGTCAAATTAGGGTTTCCAACTTCAGGACCCAAAATGAGGGATCAAATGCCAGAATTTTTGAAAATCGGTGCATCCCACTGCGATCAATATCTTTCGAGCTATCCACCGGCAAAGTTTGAAGGCAATCAGAGCACTTACTACTTATAGTAAGGTGTTCCAGAAATAGGCTAAAAATAGTAAATCAGCAGCAAGCACCAGTGTGAACGGGCAAGTCTACCGATGAGGGTCATGGCATTCAAATTTCAAGTCAAACAGAGTTGTGGAGGTCATGAAATCAAGCAGCTGCTATAAATAGTAAACCACCTTCAAAAACATACTATAAATAGCAGGTCAGCTCGAGATGATAGTGTGAACAGGCTAACTAGGTCATGAGGATCCTGTGGTTAAAATTTCAAATCAATCCGATCTTCAGAAGAGAGAAAACTTGGAACTTACTATTTATAGTAAGTATTGAGCTGGCAGAAGGAATGAAAAAAAAAAAAGACGCCTAAGTCTAGATCTCATCCTGCTTCACCCCTAAATGTGCCCTGTTTTGCTCAGCTGATGATGAAAATTTCTAAGTCTAGATTTAAGTCCACCTCACTACCCCAAATGCGCCCAAGGAGAAATAAGTTGATGAAATTTTTTCTAAGGCATTGAGTTCGTCCTGCAGACCCCTGCAAATGCGCCCACTTCAAGTCAAGTTGATGGAATAAATTCTAAGTGTTAAAAATGTCCTTCACCACTTCCAAAATGCGCCCAAGGGCAATATAAGGGTGAAGTTGATCAAAAAGTTACCAAGGCGTAGTAAAATCCCTCACCACAGGCTAAATGCGCCCACCTCCAGCATGAGCTCCATGAAAAAATTCTAAGGCAAAGAGTTAAGTCCGCCTGCCACCCCTAAATGCGCCCATGCAAAGAAGAGGTTGATAAAAAAATTCCAAGTCAAGGACTGAAGTCCTCCTCAGCATGCCAAATGCGCCCAAGAAGTGAGGAGACTAGAAAAAGTTTCTAAGTGTTTTAAATTTGAAGCACACCCCCTCAAATGCACCTTTGACTAGGAGGAGATCTTTAAAATATTCTAAGTGTGTGAAATTTGAAGCTCAGGCCTCCAAATGCGCCTTTGACTTGGAAGAAGCTGGGAAAAAGTCTAAGTATAGAAAAGTTGAAGCTTCACCCCTCATTTGCGCCTTGACTTGAAGAGGAGGCCTTTGAAAAATCTAAATATGGTAAATTTGAAGCATGGCCCCCTATATGCACCTTGAGAAGAAGAGGGTGATTAAAATATTCAAAGGCATGCAAATTTGAAGCACACCCCCTTGAATGCGCCTTTGACTGGAGAAAAGTTTGAGAATATTTTAGGCATGCAAATATGAAGTGGGCCCCACCCTATACGCCTTGGCTTGTGAAAGAAGTGTTTTAAATTTGAAGCTTGACCTCATGCATGCGCCTTAGCTTTTTGAGGTAAATTAAAGGTTTCTAGGTCGTCCAAGATTTGAAGTGGGTCCCTTTCACAAACACCTTGACTTATGGAGAGCTAGAGAATAGTCTAAGTGTAGAAAACTTGAAGCTCTACCCCTCATATGCGCCTAGCTTGAAGAGGAGTTGGCAGTGAAATTTTCTAAGGCTGAGAAAGTGAAAGTGGAAGCCCCTATATGCGCCCAAGAGGATATTGGAAGTTAGAAGTTTTCACTAAGGCGTTAGAACTCAAAGTACACGCCTTGAAATGCGGCTTAAAATGGAGATGGATTGGAAATTTGTCTAAGTCCCTGAAACTTGAAGCTCAACTAGTCATATGCGCCAAAGTGAAGAGAGAGGAAGCTCTAAGGCATTGAAGAAGTTTCTAAGTTAAAATTCCTCCAAGACCCCTTGAATGCTCCCAAAGATGTTGACATGTTAAAAAAAATTCGAAGTATTAAAATTTCACCTCTAGAGAAAGTACGCCCAGACTTGAGTGGATGATGAAATTTATTAAGGCATGTATGCAAATGGCAGGAGAAAGTCCAAAATGCGCCCAGCTGGAGGAGGATGAATTTGAAGTTTTTCTAAATTTTCTAAGGCAAAACAAGAAAAGGCATGCGCAGAGGAGAAGTAAGATGAACTTTGGTGATGAAATATTTTCTAAGGTATAAAATTCAAGAAAATTAAATGTACCCCTTCGTTGTAGACCCATGGATTCGACGCTTTCTAAAGGGAATTTTCTTCTGGGTATTGGATGTCTGCGATGAGGAATGGATTTTAAAGTTTTCCACACTTCGCCAAGGCCTTTAGGATGAAGATTTTCCATGGGCACCTAATTGATGAATTTTCTAAGGGGGAAAATTTTAAAAACAATTCTAAGGCAAGAAGAATAAAATATGTTGTTGAAATAAAATGCCTTGGCGGATGAATTTGGAGTTGATTGCCTAGGTAAAATTGATCGAATTCTTCGTGGAAATAATTTTCTCGAGTCAGAGATGAATAAAATCAAAGTTGTCAACACCTCAGCTGGTGAAATAAATTTCTTGAAGAAGATGCAATTGAAGCTAACACTTTCAAAAGATGATTTTAAAAATGCATCTCTTAAATACGCCCTTGAGGAAGATGAAATTTGTCTAAGGCATTGAAATATGATGTACAGGTGTTATATGCCCCAACCTACAGATGTTGAAAAATCATAAAGAAAGCAAAGTTGGCTAGAGAAAAACGATGAACCCTTAGAAGTTAAAGCATGAAAATCAGGTAAGTAAGGTGAGTTTATATTATGAAGTGTTTTGATGCTCTTCTCCTTACTTGTTTTGCAGGGTGAACACTGAGGCCAAAGCATGATGACTTGGGGAGATGAAGCGAACACTTGGAAAAAATGGCTAAGTGTTGAGACCTAGTATGTGCCCAACTCAAGTGGCAAAGAAGAAATGTTTTCAAAGCTCAGGATGGAGGGAAAGATGGAAACACAAGCATTAATGGTCACCATCAAGTACTTCAAAGTTGAAGAAAAACATCAAGGAGGAAAATCATCGTCGAGCAGAGGAAAGAGGTTGCAGGCTTGAAGTTAGATCAAGGACGTGCCCGCCATATCCATTCAAGGAGTTGAAGCAATGACGATCAGACTCATCGAATTCGCAATCAAGAAGAGGAACAAGAACAGTGTGAACGTGTTTCCAGACAGGAATCTTCTAGAGGATGGTGGACATTAATGGTTCATTTATGTTACACCCCGATTGTATAATTACTACTGCATAAGGAGTACATTGTAAATGTTTGAATCTTCTGATTAATAAAGCAAAGTGTTCTTGTAATCAACTGAATGTGTCCTAATGATTGTTTCATTATCTGATACTTCTATTGATGTAATTCTTGAATGAAAGTAGCATATTAAGTTATGGAAAAATGTTGTTCTAACTTTCTACGATGCTTTATGTATATTGCCTTGGTTTTGAGCAAATGACTTCCGTTGTCGTGTCATGATGTGCAAGAAACAGGTTCATACCTCCAGGCAGAGGAGAGATATCACTCGGGGAGGAACTTGGTCGGGTAAACAGTAACGAATACCAATTGGGCATACACACACAAACTGTAGACTGAGTAAGCTAATTCATTATCAAAGTTAAGGGTAAGTCATCCGTAGGCTTGTTTAGTATCATTAGGAGTCGTATCTTCTTCTGAATGTGTAAATAAGTGATGCTTGCCAGTATAACCTTATATAGAGTAATGTTTCTTGTTAGGGGTGGATATGTGTATTTGTATATATACAAATGAATACGATATGTACAAGTACCCATAAGTACATTCATGTTGATACAACGTATTTGAGCAGATGGATATGCCATACGTGTGCATTGATATAAGTGTATTTATGAATACTTATACATAAAGTATAAATATAAGTATATACACAAGTATACGTACCCGCAACTAACTTGTCGAATGAATATATATTATGATAGTATATTGCCTCGGAATTTATACATACACATATACATTAGAACGTATAGTATTGACTGACTCACAGTATACGTACATATAATGTATTAGTATATACATGTATAGGTATAAAGATAAATATATTTATATATTTAATATTATATTAAAATATAAATATAATATAGTTTTTACAAATGTATACGATATTATTTAAATTACTAATTTAAATAATTATACATAATGTAAATTAAAAACTATATTATATAAATATTTTAATAAAATAAAATATATATATATAAATGTATTTAAATAAAAGATTTGAAAATCAAAATGAAATTTTGATTAACATTTTATTGATATTTAAAAGAGAAATGCGAATTAAGGAATATGTCGATTTTTCTTTGGTAATGATTATTTCATTTGAAAAATTGAAATCAAATGTTTTTGTTATTCACCAAGTCCAAAATATTTCCTGTGGACTATTTCAAATGTTGAACTAAAATAAAATTCGAAATAAAGCCAAGCCGTAAAAATGGCGGATGAAGTGAAAAACGCACAGGGAGAATCGCGCGACCTCTAGCAACTGAAAATGGCCGAATAAATTCATGCACAGTTAATGGAGGATGTGGACACCATTGAAACTGGGAAAAAGTCTTATTTTAAATTCGTCATTTAACCTATCTGTTGAATCGCGCAAGAACCAGGAGGTGTCATGTTTTAGTGAATTGAGCATATGCGGATTTGATAATGCATCATTGCTGTCAGTTAATGGAGAACGAAACCCTTGCCATTAAGCAACACGTTTTTACTTTGAATCGTTCCAAGCTTTGTTGGCAGCACTGGCGCCATAGAAAGAGGAAACAGTTAAAATGACAACCCTATATAAACCTACGAATGGTTCATTCTTAACATACGAATTTTATACGAATTCACACAAATTCACACGAATTCACACGAGTTTACAGTCAAGAATTTCATGCTATTCTTTCAAGAGAGTAGAGTATTTTTCATTTGTGAGGGAATTCGCCATTAGTCTTTTCCTGTTAAGAAAGCTATTTGGTTGTGTTGAGAGAAGCAATCTCAGAGTTGAGAACAGCAGTTTGGAATTGTCAATTTGCTGTGCTGGGAACTTATTACAGAGTTAGCTGAAAGTCATTTGGTGGAAGGCAAGAGAAGAAGTTTACTCTTTCTCCAAAATTCTAAAGAAAGTCCTTGGGCAGTTAGCTTGAGGAGAAGGGCTCTCATTTTTCAAAACATCTGGAAAGCTTTACCAGGCATGCTAACTCTTGCTTTTACATGCTTTCTGATATTCTAGCATTTTGAAGTAATTCTGAATCATATTCTTGACTGAAAAGAATTAAAGCTGAAGGTTGATTTACTTAGGAATGGGTGTGAAAAGGATAAATGAATATTAGCAAAAAGATAATTTAGAAGAAGGTTTTATGCATATTCTTTTCTGTTACTTTTGCTATATTAGTGTACGGTTTACACTAGGCAATGAATAGGAAACTGCATAAATTATATTGACTCCATATACGGAGTATATGTTTGTATTTAGTTACTAAATATTAGGAATGTATCGTGAGCACTTAAATGAGTTTCAAGTTACAACTAGATACTAAATAACTTAGTCAAGTTATTGTACCCTTAGGATGAGAATATCCTAAATAAGGGCGATGGTTGTAGGATCTTATTAAAATGGTCATCGTTCCAGTAGTTAGATTGTTGTAGGAAGTCTAGGGTACAGACTACCCTGATAGATCAACCTACGCGTAGAATAAGATAGCCTCAAGTCAAGTTGAACCTGGCTAGTGTAAGTGACATATGACTTACATTCTGTATTGAATGTGAACACTTTGGCCAAAGTAGTGTAAGGAACCATTTAGATGTAGTACTACACTGTCAGTTCACCGTGATCCTGAAATACATCCTAGTTCGAGATTTGCCGATTGCACGGAAGCTAGCTTTGTAGGATCACAGCACTATGTCCAGATGGTAGTCATTAAAGGTTACCCAACCAATCTCTTCTTCGAAGGGAGGGCCGTTCATTGCAAAATGATCGTGCGGGGGACCGCATTATATGTCCGTGGTTGGCGGAAAAGCGCCCGAGTGATGTTTCTCCTTCTCAACATACGACTGATGATCCAAGACTTGACAGGACGAATTCCTGGACCTTCTTATTTCTATTGGTGCCAAAAGCCTACGGGCTATGTATGTATATTATTCTTCTTACTTTGTAATTTCATTTGGAATGAAATAGTTAAAAGTTGCAAAAGATGTATCTTGTTTATGTTTTTGAAAAGAAAAATTTTATCGTTATGGCATTAATCTACTTATTGTGAATGAATTCTAAAGTTTTAAATTTATCGTGAAAGTGTGTTCGTTACAATTTATTACTCCACTCCTCTTTTTAGGGTTAGGGCTGAGGTGGCACAATTTGGGCCATCCATCTGATTGTAATCGGGGTCGTCCACTGGACTTGGCCAACTATCTAAAGGGGCATCCCCCCTCATTTGAAATTCAGTTAGACACTAGATCGGACTAGAGAGTAGAGCAGAGAGACTTTAGTTGTAATAGCTTAGCATAGCATAGTTTGAAGGAAAAGGAAAGTTTTCCCTTGAAAACTTTGTAAGAGATTGTTGTGAAAACTATTATAATAAAAGATCTTTCATTGAATGGTGAATTCATCTTTGTTATAAGCAGCTAGCAAGGTTTCTTCATCCCTTCTACTTCGAGTATCGTAAAGTAGCGTAATTTCATTTTCATGCAAGTTGATGTTAGTTGTGGATTTGTGGTGTTAATCAAGGCAACTTCGTTTTAGTCCATACCACTAGCAACTTGCTGACGGCAAGATTGCCTTGTGTGGTCAACTGGAAAATTTTACAAGCTTAACTTCGGTTGTGATTTACTTCTTGGCATGCATCGTCTTGATGGTGTCTTGATGTCAAATTGCGACTTGAAAACCTCTTGCCACTCCCTTGAAGATTGCACCAACTTTGTGTAAGCTGTCCAACACAAGGTGGAGCAGAGTTTGGTTGAAGTCTATTGAGATTAATCCCACATCCCGTCTTAGAGTAGAATTTAGAACCTTCTTACCCCTACACCTATTTAAATTAAGTTCATTTCTGGTTAGTGTTAGGAAACTTGTGCTCACCTGCCAAATCATTAGAACCACGTGAAACCCTTAATATGCTGTCTGCTATTAGTTGCCGAACAATTGCGTAAGTCCCCTCAAGCCAACTAAGGGTATTCTATTGCATTGAAGGAACCTTGGAGTTGAACGCACGAACTCTCTCACAATCTTAGCGTGCTGGATACTTTGATCAAGAGAGAATAGGGTAGCCGTTGGCGACTTTATTCTGAGTTGGTGCGGTCACAAAAATCACATCAACACTTCCCTTTTAAATCTTGTCAAATCTGCTCCAAATTCCTTCAACAATCTGAATATAATTTCTTTACTGATTTGCATATATCCTTTTCACCAATCTACTCCTAGATGATGCATCATATATGCTCTCTTTCAAATCTGCATTCTACTCTTTTAAATCTGCATGTACAATATTCATGTCTGCTGTTATACACAGAATTTTGTTCTTTAATCGGACTGATTTATCATTTTTCACTCTACACACTCACTTCAGAGATCTTCTTTTATTTCCACGTACACACATGCTTGTCTTTTGATGATATAGCATTTATTCCATACTCTACACCACACACCTTTATATTTCTTAAAATAAATCTGATCTGCACTTCATAGTGCTGCTCTTCCTCCTTTCAATACTCAGAAAGTCTTCATTCAATACTTCTTATATTGATCTTCAGATGATATTCATTTACACTAACTCTTTTCTCCATCAAATATAATATTCATTGAAATCCATAACTCTGCTGTTCTATTTCTACACAGCTTTCAACATCCACTTGTGTTCAGATGATATATCTTTTATTTCTTCACAAACTCCAACACTCTTCTATCACAGATGATATTCATTAAAGTCCATGATTCATTTTCACATCGTCCTACTCCAACACAGAAAATGTTCAATTAAATCCCATCACTCTAATTCCACATATCTTCCACTCTTCATATCAACTCAAGGGAGGCGTCATTGATGAATGAATATGTCTTTTACAAACAATAATGACTCTTCAAAAAGTCACATCACTTCCAAATAAATCGTTGCCTTTACTTATTAACATAGCAATGCCTTCATGTGTAATCGCTAAGTTAGTACGTAAAGGCAGAGGGCCCGATTTTCACAATAACGCCTAATATCAGTTACCCGATAATCTCCAATATACTTGAAGTGGCCAGTATCTGTCTTCTTAACTCAGCGGCAATGATAACACTCAGAGAGTGATAGACTCGAATTTAGATACCCAATAGTCACACATGAACTATGCATATTCTTCTAATTATTATCACTATACATCCAGGAATTGTGTAACTTCATTTCTTAATTTTGCCAGCTTATTTTAATTGCTTTTCACCGCTACCATAATGAAATTTCCTGACTCTTATAGTTCAGAACGATAGTGAGAATATCAGCTTCCGCCCCTACCAAAATGTGACCTCCGATTCTTGCACAGGTAGCACTGACACGGCTTATATTAGGCG
>VDFB02265622.1:0-16429 GCA_007258455.2 Sequoia sempervirens
TTTAGTTTCTCCGTTTATTAATTAAATCTGCATTTAATTGTTAGATATCTGCCTTTCTAACCCTAATAGTACTCACCTACCCCTAGTGTATAATAAGGTGCATAATGGGATGGATGGAATAATTGAATAAATGACATGAATATAGGATGGAAAAGTGGATGAGGATAAGGACCTAAAATATGGGAAAGTCTATTTTATTACACATAACACTTGTGAGTAGGTTTTCACCATGGTACTTGTGCAAGGCATCACCAAAGGTGATTTTCACCAGAGGATGATTTTTTTGTTTACTATTTCATTTTTATTTTTCAATTTTTTTATATGTCAATCATGACACCTATTTTCCAAGTTTTCATCATGATGACTTTTTTGTGGAATTTTTTAATTTTTCATTTTTTTTGCAATTTTTTGTAATTGGGATATCTATCAGACTAAGCATCAAAGTGTTGGAAGTGTAAATTTTTGATTATTAAACTAAACCTTTTGAGCTTTGATCTTCTGAAGATTCTTACTTAGGTGATTATATGATGACTAAAAGTGGCTAATGGTATTGAGGAACCATTGATCTAATTATTCTAGCTCATGCAAACATGTTCTACAAATTTTGATGGCTAAGATAATACCCCTAGTGTTTACACCATGAATATTTTTGGACACTTCCTTTATTACAATATAAGATTCTCTCTAATTAAGGTATCTCAGTAATGTGACTTTGAAGCTCCTTTGATATGATGGTTCACCAGGTATGGTGAGATGTAATAAATGATGGACAAGGTATTTATGGTGTATGTGAGATAGGTTGGTCGATATGGTGTAATGATAGAGGTATTTACATATTTCATGATATAAAGGAAGGGGTGATCCCACAATATTGGTTTACAATTTTGTTGAGGAAGGAAAAGTGCAAAAATGCTCCCATGAAAATAAATTTGGTTTTTAGGTGTTAGCACAAACTAAGGTGTTCGTATGGACCCAAAAAGGGGTTCGTAGGACCCCCCTTAGAGTGAACCCTATTTAATGATGGGACCCACTTTTTGACACATTTTTAAAAATAAAGACAAAGGAAAATTAAAAAAAAGGGGTTCACTCGAAGGGGGGTCCATACGAACCCTTGAAATTCCTTGAAGAATTCTGAACCCCCTTTTCTACTCCCCTCCTCTTCCTTAAGTCTTTAAAGAATTTTGCACTTTCAGGCTGGGGTTGAAAGGGATGAAGAAAATGGAGGAGACTTCACGAGAGCCAAACTAAGGTGGGTTGTGAGTCAGCGGAATGGGAAAAGCTATCCATTAGAATACCATTTTGTATGTTTATTTATGTTTTTGGTTTTATTAAACATAGAGTTTTCACTGAAAATCAAGTTCTTTTTCTACACGTATGCAAAATAGAAAATTATGTGCACTTTAGTTATTACGGATACCTAGTCCAACAAAGAAAAAATTGAATTCGTTACACAAAAAGAAAGTTATGCGCCAATAAATCATGTCTAAATTGTAACTTCGGTTTGACTTTGAGAGCTAATTAAAAGAAAAAAATATTCAATGAAATCCTATGAAACCAATTCCATGCACTAGATATCATAGATAAAAATCTAAATTCAAAAAAATTAGAATTTTATCCTTCATAGAAAAAAGTTATGTGTTAGCTAGTAACGTCACTCTGTAAAAATGGTGTTTACTATTAAAAACTAGTTTTCGAGAAGGGAGATGGAAAAAGAAGTGCAATCTGATTCCAAAATTTTTGAAAAAAATATATTTAGAATCTATAGAAAAAATGTCACAAATCACTAGTTTGCATCATCTTCAAATTCCTCACGGTTTAGCCACTATAGGTGCTCGAAAGTGAAGATTTAGTTAAAAAAATTCAGTTCAATGTCCAGTTTGGCCAAAAATTGTAAACTAGTATTGTGTGATCACTCAAATTTGGTTGGGACCAACAAGCATATGAGCAAATTCTAGTACAGGGACATAGAATGTGGGGACCAAAATATTCTTGACATAGGATTTGCAATGAAGATCATTTTGTGGCATATTCAAAAGGGATTCAAGTAAAACAATAGTATTTTTTCCTTCATTATTGACTCTAGATACTTGAATTTTCTACTTTGAAAATTGTAATGGAAGGCTAAGTTCCGTATCTAGTGATCCCTCAAAGAGTTTTTTATCAGTAGAATTGTTATTTTTTAATTATTTTTCTTTTTCTTTTATATCTGATAGCACCTCAAAGTGGTTTTCACTAGGGGATTCATTTTTTTTTTAATTTTTAAAATTTCAAGGTTAAGGAACTCAACTTGTTCTTGAAATAGTTTTTTAGATCTAAGTCTATGTTCAAAACCTTTAATATGGTCATTTATTGGAATACCTTCACCCCACGAACTCAAATATATCTTGGTCATTTCAAATATATCCCAATACATAGGATCATGTTGGTCCCAAGAAATTAGCTTTGGGAGGTCAAATGGAGTATTAATGGAAGCTACAATGTCTAGTTAAATAACATAGATGTTTATCTCATTAAAGAGGGTGGTTAAGTTAGCAAAGGAGTCTTCGAGGTCCTGTTCCTTAACACTCTTATCAATGAGAGAAGCTCCTACCACAATATCAGAGGTACAGTTGGCATAATAGGATTCTTCCACTAGAGGCATGTACCCTAAACCAAATCTATGACAATTGACCTTGATACTGATTGGATCAAGAGGACCTTGTTCAAGTAATCCTAATCGTTGTCCTTTATAGTTCATGTTCTTACACATTCTTAGTACCTTAGGATATGTCTCTTTTCAAATCATAGTGAAAATTCTTTTTCCTTGTATAACCATGCATTTATATCACTATTTATGATTTCATCGTAAATGAAGCCTCTTTGTATAATTTTATTGTATCATACTAGATGACCTTGGGATTTCCCTTTTTTTTAAATTTTTTTTGGTTTTCCATAAGACTTTGGAGAAAGAGGAAGTTGACCAACATGGAATGCATTTTGTATCTCATATTTCCCATAACCTTTATCTATGATCTTGATCTTGATTGAGGAATTTGGTTTGGTAGATGATGTTGATGCTAAAGTATCAGGATCAACATATGATTTAGAAGTCAATAATGGTGGAGGTATGGAAATATCTACACTAGCACAATGATGTGACTTGGTGTAGGAAGCTTCCAATAATCTATGATATTGGAAGGGATTATAATCTTATGGGATTGTGACTTCTTCATCATTGTACAAAAAAATGATATACTGGTGGTAGGTGGAAGGGACTACCCACATGGAATTGATTCATGGGAGACCAAGAAGGATATTATATGGTAAATCAAGGTCAAGAACATGCATCATAGTATGTTGTAAAACTGGTCAGACTTGTAGGGGAAACTAGATTATGCCTTCAATCTCTCTTATTGCTTCATCATATGCTTTGATGGTCATCTTCTTTTGAATTTTGTGTCATCTTATGAATATCCCAATTATTTTATGAGATTTGGGTACATAAATTTAAAGTAGACCAACCATCTATAAGGACTCATTTGACATTATATTTTTTGGCAATTATCTCTATATTAAACACTTTATTATGGGATGATTCTAGAGACAACATGCCATTAGAAGCGAAAGCTAAATGGTATGAAGAGGATAAATGTCCCACAAGTGCTTGAAATTGGTTAGGGTTTATATCACTAGGAACTTGAGAATCTCTCAAATCTTGGTCCAATATGTCTCTTAAAAGAGGGGATGATCTAAGTAGCTTCAATATAGAAATATGTGTTGGAGTATTTCTAAGATGTTCAAGCAAAATCATATTAGGTAGGTTTTCAAGAGGACAAAGGTATTCATTGACTAATGACTTGAGCACACCTAGTGGTGACAACACAATTAGAACCTTTAATAGTGGCATTATTGACCCGTGGATTGACTTTGTTGATATGACCCACTATTGAGTTATATGCACATGATTTAACATGCATATTATTTGTTTGGTTAACTTAGTTTTGACCTTTATTATACATTGGAGGTTAGTTTTGGTCATACTTAGGGAATGGATTATTATACATTCCTAATTGCTCATTAGGTGAAGAGGATGACTGACCTTCCACTATAAGTTCACCTTCATCAATAAGATCTTGGACATAATTTTTCAACTGCATGCACTTCAAGAGGGTATGACCTTAAACTCGATGGTATTTTTAGTATTCATCTTCTCTATACCATGATGGTTTTTGTTTTCTTTCATAAAAGGGTTGAGTTTATGGGTATCTAATCATGTTTTCCTTGATGATTTTTAAAAATAATGTTTCTGTTGATTCCCTTAAAGGAGTGTATGTACATCTTTGAGTTGTAGGGGGTCTTGATGATCCTTATTGTATGGTGATAGGATTTTTTTGTAAAACATTTTGAATGTAGGATTTAGTTTTTTTGGCACCGTGGGTGCAATTTGAACAACTTTAGTGTCAATTACCCCATATCACTAATGACATTTTTATTTCTAGGCCAAAATTTGGACTTGTCATTAGTTTGGGTTGTATTGTGTTTATCCTTGTTATAGATTTTTATTGTTCCCTTAGTAATAAGGGATTTCTCTATGGTAACTCATTTTTTAATTATCTCATCAAAAGTTCTAACACAATGGATATGTAAATGAAAGGCCATTTGTGAGATAAGGTTTGGGATGAAGATATTGACAAGTTTGTTTTTTAGGTATATTCCATGGGAAGTGACTTGTGAAAACTCTCCATCTTTGGAGGAAGGAGGAAAAAATTATCACCATTTATTTGTTTAGCATTGTAGAGGTCAAGCAATGAAAGTTCATGTTTTATGTCGTGGGAGAAATAGTTGACAATTTTTTCAAATAGTTGTGGAAAAGTGGTAATGGACCAATGAGGTAGGTGCATAAACCACTCAAGAGATTTCCCTCCAAAACTCTTGGGAAATAGTATCATAATATAAGCATCATCATAAGATACTTACCTTTTGTGGAGACAAGGTAGTGGCCTTACCAACCAGGTCTTCCCACCCGTCCTTAGCCTTTGAGAGCGCTAACGACAGGGGTGAGGTGCATGTTTTTATCTTGTTATGTGTTAACTACCCCAACCCACTATATACATTAATTGGGTTATCACTTATTTAAGGAAACTCTTTCAAGGGTGACCACTTGTACACTGGCCCCAAGAAGAGCCACTCTCCCCTACGGTTACCCTAAAATCAAAGACAAGCAACGGGTGTACCTCAATCCTCAAGACATAAAGGAATTCTTTATAAAAAATAACACACGAGGCATGATCATCTCATGACTATCCAAGCATCAAAACTCATAAATTAGGAGTACCACCCACTCAAATATTCACACCATTTCCCCTAGCCCTTGGAGGTACATAAATATCTACCAAGGAACCAAAATAACTCATTATGCCAAATCAAGTCATACTTTCAAACTGTACAAAAATTCAACCTAAATTAACCCCTTTATTTTGAATAAATAGGAAGTTAAGGGATAATCACATAAACCCCGAAATACACTGTACAAAGCAAATCACAATAACTGGTAATCACAAAGGCATCACTTCCACATTCTATACTACTAAGTCATCTATCAATAAATCAAAGTTATATAAGTTAAACAGCCTATCAATATCATATCAAATTCTCATAGCAACACTATTAATCGACTATAATTATGTAAAATATTAACATTCACTTACTAACTATCTAACCAAGAGTAGTCTAGATCTTTTAGATTAAATAACCTTTTTGCTAATAAACAACTTTAACTCACTTCTATTTTAGTTTCCAAATAAATATCAAATACTTTCATTTATCAATTACAAACAAGAAATTACTAACTTCAATTTTATATATATATATATTTACCACTAACTTCACCTAATAAACCATTCATGGATCATACTCAAATGTCAATGATAACGATCATACAATTTACAATTCAAGTAAAGAAAGATATGTCGAGAACCACACTTTTAAAAGAATATCAAATCAACTATTCAATGATCATGAAGGACACAACAAGCATTAACTATCAAAAGATAACCTAATCCACAATGTCATAATAATAAACTTTGCTACAATTAAATTAGAATCTTTCTATTATAATAAGAGTTTAGTATTGATACCATTACTTTCATAAAAATATTTAATGAATATTTTCAAAACTATTTACCATGTGTTATTTATTTTATTTCATAATCTTAAAGGAATTTTAACGAAATAAAGATTCTATTCCAATTCTACTTTTATTTTTGCATACTAGCTAAAAGTTAGTATGTGAGTAATAAGAATTTATCTTCATTTCAATGCATCAAATAGAAAGGTAGTTAAAACTAAACCTAAAATAGTAACAAATCTACAAGAGAATAAAGTGAGGTTACAAAGTCCACTAGAAGGATGTTCAATAATTCTCTTTTGGAAAACAATCCCTAAGATCCTTAACCATCACAATCAACAATTTGAGCATCCAAGATTAGTTTGTCACTGATCATAACCGTACCAGACTCTAGAGGGAAGAACCATTCCTAAAAATTAGAGCATTTATGTACCCATCTCTCTATTAACATTTCCCAATTTGTGACACCTCTCCGATTTGTTATGTTTTATTTGACAACCTAGATACTTTGTTAGACCTTATTTTATGTTATTGTTATTCTTTCACTGACAGTGGAGCGATGATAGACTATATTGATGTGATGATACATTATATGCATGGTGATTATGTTTGACATGCTTTATGTTTGCATAGATGCTTAGTTGAGATGACATTGCTATACATGCTTATTGTAGTTTAATAGATATTTTATCTCGTCATTTGATGTGACATTGTATTGGTGAAGAGGAGGGTATTACATCACTCGTTTGTGAGTGCCCTATGATTTCCACAATTCTCTCTTCACGGTGTGAATGAATTATTATTTGGATACATGTACGACATTTGCTTTGTTTGTAGGTTTGTAGGTACCGGACAACAACTTCACCTGGTTTCACAGGTTTGAGTGTGTCCACTACTCAACAGTAATGTTGATTGGGAGATAGTAACTGGTTAACCTTGTCAAACCTTTACCCTAGCACAGTGTGTCGCTAGTCTGTGTTTTGGTCATGTTCTTTATCCATGTTGGTCTTGGTATTTTATTTATCGTACAAGTTTAAATTGTAAGGATTAAATTATAAGTTGTGATTAAGTATTTAATTAATATGGAGACCTGATTATAAATAAATAAATAAATTTAATTTAAGTTGTTATAAAGTAATTTTAATTATTAGATTAAATGTGAATTTAAATAAATAAGCGATTTAAATGTGATTTGAATTAAATAAATTGTTTTTAATTTTAAATGCATATTTTGGGAAAAGATCTTAGAAATATCTTGGTTGTTAAAGAAAAAGATATTTGTTGTGTTAACTGGAAGTTAGAAGGTTTTGTTTTCTAATTGTCTTAAAATTGATTTTCGAAGAGATTGATTGAAAAATTTGTGAGAAAAGAGGAAGTTGTGTTGACGGGAAAAAAGAGAGAGGTTTTTGGAAATGGGAGAATTGTTTTGTGGTTTGAAGAAATTGTAAATCTTAGAAGCTTTCTGATAATTTTAGGAATCTAGTTTGTTGTATTCTTGGCTATGGATTATTTCTGTTCTCTGGGAAGTGGCAATTCTTTTGGAGGAAGCTTTGGCAACTCTGACAAATTGAAGATTAAAGGGAAGCTCAACATCAATCTCTGAATCGTCTGATCTTCTGGAACAGGTTCTTTATTACTTTGTTAATTTTAATTTGAAAGAGAAAAGTTAAATTATTATTGTATAGCAAATTGGAAAAGTTTAGAAGAGGGTCTCTTTCATTTTCGAAGCTTTTGTTTTGAAAGAAATTGCCGTGATTGTTACAGCCTCTGTAGAAAAAATTTAGATCCTCTATGTAAATTGATTATTGAAATAGATTTATACAAAAGGAAATTATAGTGGAATTATAGGACCTCTGTTGAATTTATATCAAAGCTTAGAAAACATCTTTCTGGAAAATTGAATTTATTCTTCTCTGTAGAAAATGTTAAATTTCTGTGAAAGATTTAGATCTCTATAGGAAACAACTTTTAAATAATAGAAAATTTAAAATGAAATATTTGAGGATTTATGAAACCTCTGTAAATTTGTCTACTTATTTTACTGTAGAAAATTTAGTTTTAAAATTGCCTCTGGGCAATTGGTTTTGTTTGGTTCTACATACTTATATATATATATATATATTATATATATATACATATATATAAATATGCATATATTTCTGTACATTTTAAAGTTCCCCGTAGAAGAAATTAATTTTTAAAAAAAATTATTTTGTTTTGAAATCGCCATACGGAAAAATCTGTAGGGAAATGTTTAGTAAAAATATTTATGAAAATGGTGGAGGTTGGGGCTACCAGAACTGCCCCACAAAGGGACGCAGATTGTGGGCAGTGCCCAACGCTGCTCACAGGCCGCAACCTTGTGAGGAAGGCTGCGTAGCAGCCGACCCCAACACACAAGGAATAGCCTGTGCGCAACGATGGCTATGATTTCGTAACTGTTGTTTTTAATATATATTATATATATATACTATATATAATATATGTTATATATATTTTATATATATCATATATTATATATAATATATATGTATATTTGTGTATATATATTTTATGGTTGTAAATGTGATTTTTTTTAGATATTAAATAATATATTTATTATATATATATATATATTTAAATATGTTTATTTAAATTGATTTTGTTATAAGAGATGTTTTTGGATGGCAAGTAGATGATTTTTAATTGAATATTGGAATAGAATAATTTGGTTTTATAATTTGATAATATAGATGTAAATTTATTTAAAGAATGTTTATTTAGGTGCATGCAAGCACGAGTTGTTAAATTGAAATGATTGATTATTTTAATTGAGGAATGGAATTATTTGATTTGAGTAGTTGTGAAACTGGAGGTAAACAGGTAGTTTTATTTGGTTGTCGATTTATTAATTGGAATCATGCTTGAATGTTATATTTTAGTGTGAGATATTGATCTATTGGATTTAGGAAATCCGAATGGTAGCGCTTTTAATTACATGAGATTGTATATTTTAATTTCAAGTATTTCAGTAATTGGGTTATGTGGGGGATATTTGTTGTAAAGAAAACATAAGTCTTCCAGATTGTAATTGTGAAAGGGTTGTTGTTTCTGTTATTCACCCTTGAGATTTCCTTGGGTAGTGCATGTAGTTGGATTCAGTATTGGACATCCGTAGGGATGTGTTATCTCTTGTGTTATGTTATTATCAGTTTGTGCACTGTCTACCCTTGGGTTGTAGAATGAGTTATTGTGTTGTCGATAGGGGAGTGGCTTTCAACGGGGGCTGGGACACAAAGTAGTCCTAGGATAACTCGTGTGGAAGTGAGTTTAATCAGTGGAAATTAAATAACCTATATTAGGGGAAAGGGTAGTTAATACATTTAACTTGATTTTTAGCCTCGCTCATTGGCTCAAGGGCTTGTGTTAGACTTGAGATGAGTCAGGAAGGCCTGGAATGACAAGATTGTTATCTTGTCTTCTCGAAAGATAATCGATTCTGCACTGGTGTGCATGTGGGGCCAGAGTTCGTAAGAGGTTACCAAGATAACCCAAGATGATGGTCTGGACCTAGGAAGATCTCCTTAGGATAACGAATACAACCTTTATGATGACACTCCTCTTATGACAACAGTTAGTTTGTATTGTACAGTGGTTGTTCTTGATTCAGTGATTCTGGAAGTAATGTAACCCTATGTTTTATATTTATTGGTACAATGTGGTTTTGTACTTTTCCTGCGTCTAGAGGTAGTAGGTTTGTCTTGGTTACCTGTTATTATCTCCTAGCATGGGGGTTGGTCCTATGGGTACCACATGGTTGGGTGGCGTGCATCTTACACTTTTGGGTTTTCTCTTCATGTTATTTTGATGGCAAGATCTTCTAGTTCGAGGAGATCGGGTGTTTCTATGGATTTGTACTTCTCTTATATTCATTGTAACAGTGGGGTACTATATATTTGTATTCCTTATTTGTAATCAAGGAGGATTCCTTGAGTTGTAATTGTAACATTATGTATGATCTATTCATTGTTAGATAAAAATTGTATATATTGTTTGAAGAGGTGTTGTACCTGTGGAAATATGTTCATTACATTTTTATGTTTAATAATTATGCAATGGGTTAATGCTTTGTTGTATGTTGTTATCATGAGTTAATTTCATATGCTATGTTTTAGAATAACTTTGCAAGTTTTTGAAATTCACATGTAGATGCATTGGGTGGCCTAAAGGATGTATGTGTTAGAGTAGTTTACTTCACTTGTCATTGTTACTCGTCATTGATATTGGTACCATATCTTGGAAGATGTTTCTTGAGAGGTTCCGCGCCAGATTTCTGTTTGATCATTGGCGATAACGTCATGGTGATGAGTTCCATGCTCTATGACAGATGACTATGCTAGTGGAACAATATGAGCATCATTTTTATGAGCTCAAATAGTACGTAGGCATTGGTGACGATGAGGGCATGTTGGTGCAACACTTTCTTAGGGGCTTAAATGCCCAGATCAGTGGAGGTGTGCGAGTTTTCGAACCCAAGACTATGGAGATAGTGGTAGACAAGGCCAAACTTGTAGAGGAGAATTTGGTGATGGCATTGGGTGGTCATGTTGGAGTACAGGTGGGCACCACTTCAGCTGTAGGGCCCAGTGCATGTAGTGGTCAGACTCAGGGAGCTAGACCACCCAGGGCACAACAGACACTAGCACAGAGTGGACATTACTAGAACTCACAGGGAAAATGAAAGGATTTTCCACCTATACAAAATGATAGATATCAGTCAAGGGGTGACTAGAATTGGAGTCGTGTCAAATGCTTTAGTAATGCACAACCAACACAGAGTACTCAATCTACCTTTAGGGGTAGTGTTTAGCAGTCCAGTGCACCTTCTAGAGGTAGAGGTTTTGGCAGGGGTATTAGGTGTTTTGCTTGTGGCCAACAGGGTCTCATAGCTCGAAAGTGTCCCAATAAGGGCACATCAGGATATACACAAAGGTCAGCGGCGTCAGAGCCGACTGTTGGAGATGCAGGCAGAGGACATCACATATTTTTTGTGGTTGATAACTTCCAGGTTGACCACTAGAGCACAGTGGTGGAGACTACTGGTATGTTGTAGGGTAACAGAGTTACCATTTTGTTTGATTTAGGAGTCTTCGACTCATTTATTTCATCGTCCGTCATGACGTGATAGACTGGGGGCAGTAAGGCAAGAGGGTAAGTGGCAGGTCAAATTAGCATCTAGTGCTAGAGTTGCCATACATTCCTATGTACCAGATTGTAGACTGGAGATTGGTTCTTTCCACACTACTACAGATCTCTGAGTTATACTATTAGGTTCTTATGACATTGTCCTAGGGATGGATTGGCTTGATGCTCATAGGGCCGTAATTGATTGTAGCAGTGATGTTGAGTTAGTAGGGGTCTATATCATTGAGGATGATCTCGGTTATGTAGCTAAGAAGATGTGTTCGTCAGGGATGTCAGTTATTTGCTATGACAGTAGATGACTTGGAGATGGGTGATAGAGAGGAGAAGGTGTCTATAGATAGCCACCCCATACTTCAGTAGTATGCAGATGTTTTTCCAAATGATATTCCAGGGATGCCACCTCAACGTGATAGACTTCAAGGTTGATATTTTACCTGGTTTCAAACCCATTTCATGAGCCCCATACCGCATGGCAACTTAGGAGCTTAAAGAGCTCTGCTTGCAACTTGAGGAGTTGTTGGAGAAGGGTTTCATCCGCCCTAGTGTTTCATCTTGGGGAGCACTAGTGATCTTTTTGAAGAAGAAGGATGGTTCTCTTCATTTGTGCATAGATTACAAACAGTTAAATAAGGTCACCATCAGGAATCGATATCCTCTACCTAGGATCAATGACTTGGTTGATCAAGTCAAGGGTGCTACAACCTTTTCTAAGATCGATCTTAAGTCAGGATACCATCAGTTGCGGATTGTGGAGTCTGATATTCATAAGAAGGCGTTTCACACATGATACAGTCACTACGAGTTTATAGTGGTACCATTCAGGTTGATGAATGCACCATTTGTATTCATGAGCCTAATGCACAGAGTTTTTCGCACATACCTAGATATGATTTTTTCTAGCGTTGAGGAGATTGCTTTAGCAAAGATTTAGTATGCATAATTGCAAAGAGAAATAGATATGAATTAGCAAAGGTGAAAGGGTTAGGACACATAAGAATTAGGGTTATGAAGGTGATGTTTAATTCTCTTAGAATATTCTTGTGTTTATGAGCTTCTTCCATTGCTAAAAGAAAGTCTCTCCCAATACAGTCCCAACATTTATGAAAGAAAAGCGCTTAGGACCCAAGGATTTTTTACTTGGGAAAGAGAAAACAATATCTCTAATTTCTTCCAAAGAAAATTCTACAATCAACATGTTTTCTTCTTCTTCTAAAACTAAAGGTGATATATTGGACAAAAAATCATGTGAAGAGTTGTTCTACTCTAGACTTGGGTTGGAGACAAGGTTTTCAAAGAAAGTAATTGCTTCTCTTTTAATATCCATTTGATCAATTAATTCTTCCCCGGAAATAGAACTATCAAAAGAAATATGATTTAAATGCCTTCTAATCTTGGTTAAGGCACAAAAGAATTTGGCATTTTTGTCTCCTTTGAGGCATATTTCTCTTGATTTCTAGTGCCAATAATTTATTTCCCTTAACAAAATTTCTTGTAGATCCTCCTTAATTTTCTGCCACAGATGTCCCAAAAAGAAGTACTGCATTAACTTTCTACCACAGATGTCCCAAAAAGAAGTACTGCCATATCCAGATCAAGGATAACATCTATACTACACAGTATCATAGCACATGACAAGATAAATCATTTTTGTATATCATTTGGAGCACAACCTTCCAAATCCCAGGTTTTGACATCAATGACAACAATGCTAAGTCATCTCAACAACTTCTCAACAAGTCTTCCTAAAATGAGTGGGTAACCTGCAAGATTAGACTTTAGTTGCAACACCATGAAATTTGTAGGGTACTTCCATGAATCCAATGTTATTACCATGTCTTCAATTGTACCCTTAGGTTTAACTATGGACCTATCTACTAGTTGTCTAACAGTAGGTGTAGGTATGAGTTTTATCAATTGTAACAACTTCATGGTCTCTTTGGTCATTACATTGATAGTTGCTCCCAAGTTAATTAAGGTGTTCTTAATCAGAGTGCCATTTATCTTTACATCCACTATAGGACTCCCAAGGTCTGCATACTTGGGAATAGTTATGTTTCCTGACATAATGTTTGCAAGTTATCCTAGGACTTGTATAGTCTGAGGATCTTTCCTCTTCCTTCTTGGATTTTTAAGACAAAGATCTATCACTATTTTGGTATAGATAGGAACCTCCTTAATGGCTTAAATAAGGGGTATTTTGATACAAACATTTTTAAATTGTCCCAACATGTCAGTTTCATCTTATGTTTGATGTCTTTGAACTGCTAATATTTCAAGGACTGGGGACTCTAGAATTGGTTTGGTTAACCTAATTTGACTCAAGCTAATTAGGTTTATTGTCCAAGGTCTCTATTGGGGGTTCTTCATCAATCAATTCAATGATTTGAGGGGATGAAGGTCTAGCCAAAGTTTTCCTTGATCTGAGGTGGACATCACTCACCTCTACCCCATAAGTAGGGTATTGCAAAAATTCATTAGTGTAGGCCTATTGAATAGGATTGTTATTGGGGTTAGGTGTAGGCTGTGCTAGTAGTTGAGGTGCTCTAGGTGGCTAGTGTGATAGATTTTTTGGGTTTGGCATAATGGCTTGTTGTTATGGTTGGATGGATTGTTGTGGTTGATGATAATTCATGTTTTGGTTTTTCTATTGTTGGCCTCTTTTCCACTAGGGTTACCATTGGTTTTGTTGGGATGACCATTGGGAATTATAGTTAGATCCATGATAATTTTGTGATGGCCACATATTTTGTTGCTATTGGTTCCAATTGGTTTGAGGAATTTGAAATTGCTAGTTTTGCATATTGTCCCAAGGCTAAGGATTCCAATTAGGAAGATTTGAATTGTTACCAAGAAATGACATGTTATAATTCAAAGGATCTTGGGGAATACCTTGTATTGGATGCCATAGTTTCCTTTGAGCTATGCAGAATAATTTTCCATCTTCTCCTTCCAATACATGAATCTTTGATGTCCCTTTAGAGATACTTGCCACCTTGCATTTGAAATTAGTTCTTCTTTGTCTACAATGTGGACAATATTCTATAAGAGTTGCTTCTACCTCATCTTGCTTCTTTTTGATATGGAGGGTATCTAGCTATGTATCTAGATGGCTAATAATATCCTCCATGTTTGACAAAAAAATTACTTAATTCAACTCTAGAGACTCCATTGGATAGTTTTATGATGGAAGATACCTTGTCTCCTCTAACCTTCTTTGTGACAGACCTTGAATAGTTATTACATTCCTTGCAAATCTCCTCAAATGGTGCATGAGAGATATCTCTTTCCCCAATAAGGCTAAGTGCATCCATGCAATCCTCATCAATCCCCCTTAATAATATCATCTTTAAAGACTCATTAGAGAGTCTGTTCTGGTGGGATTTCATAAGGCAAAACTGGAACCTTTCCATGCAATCTTTTAGGGATTCATCATCCTTTTATGACATTATGAAGATGTCGCATCTCTTTCTATCTATTCCTCTATAGTAGTCCTGGTACTTCTCTGAGAACTTTGTCTTCATGGTATTCCAATTTGGAACATCTCTTCCCAAACCCATAAACCATCTTAGAGTAACATCCTTCAAGGTTGTTGGAAATAGTTTGAGCCTATGTGGATCTGTAGTATAACCATAAATTTTGCATAGCACATAGAACTAAAAAATGAATGTATCTAGGTCCTTCGTGACCAACCCATACAAGATAGGTAATGTTGAAGGAGGTATGTTCTTTAGTGTATTTTCTCTTGCCTGGTTGGCAATGGGGAAATCAAAGGTTACATTCTCTGGTGGATCTTCCACTACAACATCACCCATGGTGATGATATGTGTATGGGAAGTATCCTCTGTATTTGACATGGATATTGGTGTTAGGGATGATTCTTCTTTAGGAATACCCTCGATCTATTCACTATGATCACCAGTATCCTCTAAAGCTTCATGTGTTGAGGGAAGAAATATTCCCAGAGCACCTTTCCAACTTCACATACAATAGTTGTGACTCTTTGGATCAACGACTCCTACACATTATTAGTAAAGAAGTTTTGTATTGATATACCTGATGAGGGGCTCAGAGATACTTTCATATAGTCATTTTATGTTTTAAAAGACTTGTTTATTTTATTAATCAACATGACTGGCGGTAGACTATAAACTGATATATTTACTTACTTTACTTTATGTTTGGATAATTTGGTAGATATATTTGAGGCAATGCTTTATATTAAATGTGTTGCTTTTATGATGATATTGATGAGTTAATTATGTAGTTTTAATATTTTACTATCATAATTGGTATCCTATTCTTAAGGATTTCATTCAGGGTATTTAAATAATGATGAATGATGATAAAGTTAAACTCCTTGTTTAATCACATGAAGACAATCGCGCCAGTGATCGGCCCAGCTGGATGATAAATCACTAAAGTTTCAAATCAGCTTCTTTTAGTCGATTTAGGAACTTCTAGTCCCAACTTTGATCTGACATTTCTCTCTCTATCTATTCTCAGTCCTATTTTAGCTCTATTTTAGTTCTATTTAAGTCTTTAGTTTAGACGCCAGCTTGAATCTTGGTAGTTAACACCATGTTTCAAATTCAATAAGGATATAGTTATAAATATCCATGTTTAGGTTTTAGAAAGGAGTTAGATAATTTTTGACTAGGATCTTGTAATGGTTGCAATACTCTGTTCTGCATCCCTATTTTGATCCATTTGAATGAAGATAAGAAGTTAACTCGAATCACTGTGTTAGAGATCTCACCGGAGGAAGAGTAGGGCCTGCTCAACCAAAGGAATTGATCTTGTGTGGTATTTTCTGAGTTTATTTTAATTTTGTTCATTAATATTAAATATGGAATGTTAAGTTTGTTTGAATCATTTTCAGTTCATTGGATGTTAAATCTGGAATGTTAATTCTATTTGAATAATTTTTAGCATCTGTGTTTAAACTGATTTTAAGTTTAGTTCATCATGGTTAGAATGGTTTGTTACATTCATTGTAAAGTTTATTGAGTTAATTAGATTTAGATGATGTTTGTAGGAATTAAGTTTGGTAATTATCTATTGAGTTTAATTGAAGAAATGATGGGAACTTATGGAAAGATGAAACTAAAATTTGTTTGGAATCTATTCATGGAAACTTGT
>VDFB02265624.1:0-16922 GCA_007258455.2 Sequoia sempervirens
TTCTACCCACTTGGTTTTCCATGTTATTTCTCTATGTTGCTTTGGCATTTTTGGTGGGATGTTTGGAAACATCCTTGTGTTCATGCTTCTCCCCTTGTTGATTTATAGAGAAGTATGGGTAGGCCTCCTTCTCAAGCTTCTTTCCTCCAAATTTTTTGGTCCATTGGGCCTACCTTCATTCTTTGGAAAATTTGGAAAGAAAGGAATTGTAGGATTTTTTCATGGGATTAGGCTAATTGTTCAACATTTTTGGCATAGAATTTTTGGTATGATCTATGAGATGGTGGAAGCTAAATGTGAAGTGGTGTATCCTTTGGAAAGCAGTGGTGATGATGTTGTGAATAAAATGGGCATACAGGATTATACGTCAAGCTCTGCTTGTGTTAGAAGAGGCAGGGGGGCTAAAAAGAAGGTTCGAAAGGTTGGTAGATGACTACCTCCTCTGGTGGATACTTTGAAGATAAATACTAATGGTTCCTCCATGAGTAATATTAGGCCTACTAGAATTGGTGGAATTAGACAAGATTGTTCTAGCTTAGTGATTTTCTTCTTCTCCTTTCATAAAGTGAAACATTATGACAACTTTATGGAGGGGTTGGTGATTCTTAGGGCTTCTGAGTGTGCTTACACTTTCGAATGGCATAATATTAGATGAAAATTAGACTCATAGTTTTTTAATTTTAATTTTTTGAATGAGAGAAACTAGACTAATGTTAATTTGCATCTTTCTATAGTTGTTCATCAAATTCCTTAGATGTTCTCTATGTTGGAGGTGGTGTATTTCACTCACATCTAACATGAATAGAATATTGCTGCTACTTTTTTATCCAAGTGGGCTTTAGAGTAGGATGAGTATCGGAAGATCGAGGACTAGGGGAAATTATCCTCTGATTATAGTAACGAATTAGAGAGGGTCGTTTCTAATGAGTTGGTTGATTGAGGTGTTTTCGGTTGTGAGGGTGGTGGTTTTGTTTCGGTTGAGTTTTCATGAGGTTTCTTTTCTTGGGTTCCTACTGGATCATTGATCTCTTTGTATTGTTTACTTCTTTCTTTCAATAATTTTTTTACCGCTTTTACTTTTATTTTTTGAAACTAATCTTACGTTAAATATGATTTGATAAATAAAAAGGATATATATGGTTTTTAGCTCTTTCAAACTAATATGATAATTTGCAATCATTATTAATTACTTTATTATAATTGATGATAAAAAAGAGCAACCATATATGTAGTCGAGGATTTATGAAATGCCTCTACCATTTCTTTCATTGAAGGTTCCTCTTTCTTGATTGTTTGAGGTGGTGTCTTCTTTAACATTTTCTATTCTTTTTGGTCTGACGAGGAAGAACTTCCTATTGTTGAATCCTTTCTTTTTCCTATAAAATACCCCTTTCCCTTGATAATTTTTAATTCATAGCTCTACCCATGAGATACTCCTATCCACTATCCCTGTCGACACCCCATCAATTGAACAATTTTCTTTCTCCATCAAATTAATTTCATCTAATTTATTGGTAGCAATACTCTATCTATCATATAGGAGATCTGATTTATCACCATCGTCAGAAAATCCTTGTAGTATATCTTCTCGTCTTTTGAAATCCCTCATTTCACAAATTGTCAACCTATTATAACTCGTCTTCTACACCTTAAAACAATCTTGCAAGTCATCCCAAATATCTTTAATATTTGGCTTGTGGTGCAACTATAGTGATGCATAAAGGTTATTCCTCTTTCTCTTGGGATCAAAATTATCCCTCAAAATATATTGTTTCAAGTTTATTGCAAACAATTCATTAATAGATATTTTGGAATCTATGACTGATGGACATGAATAGCAACTTGTTTGAACGGGGTATTTCAAACCCCCTACTTTATGCTTACTATAAAATAATTAAATTCACATCTATCATTTGTTGTGAATTAAGATCATCCTATCACTACAATGATTTGGAAGCAAGGATAGGGCTTTTTCTTATTATCATTTGGTTTTACCTTTTGAATTGGGCATCTATTCACCATGTGGCAAAAGTGTTATTGTGAAAAGATGTATTATAAAAGAAGTTAGGTTTTAGCCTACTTAGTAAAGTACTATGTACAATGCACTTATGCTTACATAGAGGCTATCTAGACTTATGGCTCACCTCATATAGAATCACCAAGTGTCTCAACACTTTTACATTGAATCCTACACTTGTTTAATGCTTGGATGGATAGTTAGAGTACGAATCCTAACAACTTACCTCTTCATCCTTACCTTTATAAGCAAGGACCTGTTTTACAATGGACAAAGCATCACATGCTTATAATATTTCCTTATTTTACATATTATCATTTATGGATTTTTTTAAGTTTGAAAGAAAGTTGTGGCTACTTCAACATCGAATGAGAGAAATATTGTAAATCCAATACCTTTCTCTCTTGAATCAGTGAGGGTCTTTAGAATAAACTTAAAATTGGTGCATTCTTGAATAAAATAAACATCATGATTAGAGTTAGGAAGGACAAGAGATGAATTTTGATATGTAATACTTGGTTACTTAAATAAATTTTTTTTTTAGTTTTTTGGGACCCATCTATGGTGGGTCATACAAAAATCTATACATTATGTATGAATTTATATGACTGTACTATCTAGTAATTATTCATGCATTAGCATAATAGTGTACATCAATCTCTTGATCTACATGCTCTCTTGGCCTCTATGTAGACATTTTATTTAGACTTTTATTTCTGAGTGATCCCACAATAATGGTTTACAATCTTTGCCCAAACTAGACAATGAACTGATTTTTTCTAGCTAAATCTTCACTTTCAGGCACCTATAGCAGCCAAACCATGAGAAATTTGCAGTTGATTCGAACTAGTGATTTTTGAAATTTTGTCTATAGATTCTAAATGTTATTTTTCCAAAAAAAATTGAATTATATTGCACTTCCTTTTCCATCTCCTTCAAAAACTAGTTTCTTTCAATAAACACCATTTTTAAGGAGTGACGCTCACTATATAGCACATAACCTTTTTTCCATGAAGGATAAAATTCTTTTTTTTTTGAATTTAGATTTCTAACTAAAATATCTAGTTCTTCCAATTGGTTTCATAGTGTTTTCTTGAATATTTTCCCTTAATCAAGTTTTGAAGTCAAACCAATTACAATTCAAACATAGGTGGATCGTATAACACAACTTTTTTTGTATGTATAAAATTCATTTTTCTTTGGTTGGATCAAGGACTTCAATATTTAGTGCACTCATATTCTTCAATTCCTTTTTGATAATCTTCTATTTTTCCACATATGCAGAATAAAGAGCTCAATTTTCAGTGAAAAACCTACTTTCACAAGAAATAAAAAAATAAATATAATAATAAAATTCAATTTATTTTAAATTATGATTTTTGGGAACCTTATAATAAGGACTACATACTTACAAAAAATGAATTTTAAATGAATTCATTTGATCCCCCAAAAGGTAAATCAAAAGTGGTTTCTTATCAGCATTTTGATAGGTGTAAAGGAGACTCCATTGGTTTAAAACTAGTGGGGTTATGTCCAAGGGGTTTTGATACAAGGTAGTTTGTTCAAACCCTCTTCAATTGGAATACTTTAAATGGAACTTTTTAAGGTTGAAATCATTATATTTTCTAAAAATATGTGATTTCAACAAAAAAATAGAATCTCCCAGAAATTGTAAACTAGCTTTGTGGGATCACCCTTTTCATTAATTTTTTAATCATTAAAATATTACTTTTTCCATCACTTGTATACCTCTAGGAATCAAATAATTTACTTTGTAGTTTTAAGAATATTTCATTAGTTGGTGTCAATATGATGTGATCATTTTTCATCCCCAAGTTTACCCCTTTACCATTATACTATTTTGACTTATTTCTCATCTTTAAGAGCCTCATTAATGGACATGCATACACCTTTTTGAGTGATTTATTTTCATTGTGCATAAATTTTGATCATCTATCTAGTGGTATGATTTTTTTATAGTATGATGTATTAATTATCAAATAATAAATGCAATATGCAAACTACCATAAAATGAATCAAGCACAATTGATAAGCAATAAAGTATCATAAAATGTGTGTTCCTTAGGGAGAAAATTTTGTACATACACTAAATTATAAAGTGTAATGGGGGTTTTTGAAGTGCCTTGATTTTTTATCATAACAATGGATCCTTTTGATTCTCTCCTCATGTGTGTGTGACTTGATGCACACCTTTATTTAATTTATTATACCTCTTTTTGGACCTAATAATGGATCTACATTATTGTGCACAATTTTTTGCTCAATCTCAATTGATATACTAATAAATCTTCCTCATCAGTATTAGGGGGAATTACCATAGTGTTATGCAAATGATTCCTTAGTTTCAATGGAGAAGTGAATAAAATTTCTATTTTTGGGAGGTAATGTAGACCTACTATTTTATCTCTCCAATGGGGGGATTATTTAATTAGATCATATTTTGACATGATATTCTAGTATTTATGTAGATCATTGTGATACATATCTGACTAGTGTACTATAGGTCAATCATTACATTTTTTAAATTTTACTCCAATTTATCATAGTACTATTTGTGTCTTCAACTTCATAGATTTTGATTGTCTTTGTGTTAGCTATCTATTCATGGTTGAGTAGTGCTCTATATATTCAATTTTTTAGTTTTCGTATATCTTATCTTGATCTAAATTTTTTAGAGGCTCATTTATTTTAGGAGAAACTAGTTCATTTTTGGAAAAAAATTAGAGCTCCGACATGCTTCAATAATTTTGCATCATAACATTCTTGTATTAATGAGACATATTTTCAAGAGGTCTTATCGTTATCTTCCACTCTTTTGGAGAGGAGTTTTTCCCCATTATGTTTACTCGTTTGTCTCCACTTGTGAGAGATCATTATTATGTATGAGCACCTTATCAACCCTTGTTGTTGGAATGCCTTTTTTTAGTGTTTATCTTACTCCATATCGCTTAAGAGTTAGTGTTAGTGTGAAATAATATTATCAAACTAGTTAGCTTTTATCCTACTTATTAGGGTGATATTCACACTACAATTAAGCTCACTCAGAGGTTATATAGACTTTTTCTCACCTCATACAGACTCACCAAGTGTCTCAACACTTTTCCACAGATTCCTACAATCATTTCATACTTGGAGGTGTAGTCAAATTTTGAATCGTACCTTCACACCTCTTTGTCCTTGCCTTTATAAGAAATGGTTCTTTGTAAATTTTAAAATACATCACTTGCTTATGATATTTTATCATTTTTCATATTCTCATTTTTGGATTGTTTTGAGTTTACAAGTAGATCTTGGTTTCTCAAACACAAAGTGGGAATAATTTTAGTAATTTAGAGCCTTGAATTTTCGTAGATGATATTTTGAGTGTACTTCAAATTTTTTTATTAGAGGGTAATTGATTTTGGAAGGATATTGTTCACCTTAACATTCACACAAATTATTGTAAAGGTTAACTTGGTTTTTTACTTTGTAACTTTAGTCATTACTATGTAGTGACCAAACATATTGGAAATACACATGAGATATTATTCATCCTAAAATTCAAGTGGAAATCCATAGAGACAAATCCAAATGGGTAGAATAATATAGTTCCCTTTACCTTCCACATAGAATCAATCCATTTTTAGCATTTATATTGGGACAGGAAGAGAAGAAATTACTTATCAGTGAATTTTTAATTATAGAAACTATTTTATTTGTAACCAATTTTGAAATGTTGATCCTCACTCCCACATCTAATTGAAACACTTTTGAAGAATCTCCCAATGTAAAATAACCATGTTGTGCCAAATTTCTTGCAACCTTTTTAGCTTAGTTAGAATTTTTGGGTTTTGAGAGGTGATGGGAGACTCTCCCATAAGGAATCATAATGGAAAGAGATGCTTTAGAAGGCTCCCCAATCCCTATCCCAAATATGGTGGTTCTCCCTTAGCATTAAATTCAAGCTATTGATATTTCATTCTCCTATTTATCATGCACATGCTCCTTCACTAAGATTTGTTTCTTATTAAATGTATTGATACCATGGATACTTATAGAATGTATATGTTGAAACAGATATACATTATAAATATTTTAATCTCTCCACATAGTTTATGTCTTTGAATTATTATTTTAAGGTCATGAAAAGTTATATTTATGGTTGATTATGATTTTAATTTATAAGGAAGGAACAAAGGGTGTTTAAAATAGAGTGTGAATTGTGTCTTTTGTTTTCAATTGTAAGAAACTATTTTAGTGATGTATTCAAAGTTATGATGTATATGATTTTAACATTATAAAAACGTAGATCTCTATACATAACTTATTTATTTTGAATAACTTATATCTTTATGTTGATATTTGAAAAGAGTAGTTTTCCGTATCTTTATTAAATAAGATAAAATAATATATAAAATTTATTATTAGTACTAATGGATTATTACATTCATTTAATTTAAAATTTTAATTATTATGGGTTATTAAAAAATAGGTTTTATAATGTTCAAATATTATTATTAAAGTTTAGGGTGATAATAAGATAGCTTTTTGACACATATTCTTCATACTATCAAAATTTTAGTTTTATTTTTTATGAAATTTGTTATATTAGAATTAATGTCAATTTGGATCAACTTCTATTTTTTACTAATAACTAGCTTATAATTTTATCTAGAAGAAAGTTCAATATTTATTGATAAACACCTCAAGATCGATATCTCTCGGAGTTCTTTAAATAGATTTATTTAAGATATGTATACTCATTTTATTCCCCTTAGAGGCTATATTCAAATACAAAAAATATTGATAAATTTAAAGTAAATTTATAATAAGCCTATATTTACATTAACCATTTAAAAGAAATATTACATCTTATCATCTTGATTGACAACTTACATTACTCTAATAATTCAAAAAAATTAAACATTTTTCTCAAATTCTTTTTTATAATTATGTTAATAGATTACAAAAGTCTATCTTTAGTTTTGACTATGGAATGGCTTACCAAGTTTTACATGTTTGGATGTTTAAAAATTACAGTAACTTCAAACTTATCCATCAAATTGAATAGTAGACTTTTCAAATTTCAATCTCAATAATTCATGGAGTTCTTTAAATAAATGTATTGAAGATATGTATGCTAGTTGTATTCCACTTCAAAGGAATATTAAAAATGAATTAAAAAATTATGCATGAATTTATAAATTACTTAGTTAAGTAGATTTATAATAAATTTATATATAACTTAAGAAAAATTCTTTCTCAATTTCTTTTAAAATTATGTAAATAGATTACAAAAGCCTAGATCCATAATTTGGACTTTCCAATGTCTAACCAACTTTCACATGCCAACTTTGAATTTAGTAGATGACTTCTAATTTTAACATTGCACGTTTACATATTTAAAAGTAATAAGAATCTGAAATTTATCCATCAAATTTAATATACTTTTCAAATTTCAGTTTTAAAAATTCTTTAATTCAACCTTAGAATTTCAAAAACTTTGTTGCTTGTAACTTTGTATTTCACATGCTAACTTTGAATTTAGTAGATGACTTCTAATTTTAACATTGCACGTTTACATATTTAAAAGTAACAAGAACCTAAAATTTATCTATCAAATTTTATTTTAAAAATTGTTTAATTCAACCTTAGAATTTCAAAAACTTTGTTACTTGTAACTTTGTACTTACAAACTACTTCTTGAAATATTATATTTTTAGGTTTCATTCAATTCCCTATCCATAGCTTTTGTTATTTGTTCAATATACAAAGAATAGTTAGGTCCTTTTTCTCTCAATCCGCACCTCTTTGGAAAGCTGTCGATTAAACCCAGCTAATTTATTTGCGCCATACCTCGTAACTCATTTAGTTTCTGTTATTTGGTTACACGGTGTAGAACTCTTCCCTTCCGCCGAACTCGTTTTCCTCCTCCCTAAAATTCATCCACCCTGCCCTTCCTCTACCCAATCAAAATTGAAATTCATTTACTAGTTTTTCTCCGACTCCCTCGCATTCTGCTTATTTATACCACCCATCTCCATTTGTCTACCATCGGCTTTGATTTTACATGAGATACTCGGTTGGGTAACCTCTCTAGGTTTTTAAAGTAGCTTCAGTTATTTCAAGTTTAGGTTCCGCAGAAGAAATGGATCGCGGATCTGCTCAAGGTAAACGAACTGGGTCCTCCCGATTTTTTCAAACGAATTGGGTTGTTCACGTTTTGTGAGAAATTCTAGATTCTCCCCTCGCTATGATGCTGTTCGTTGTCGTAGAATAATTCTATTTTTTTGTTTGCTTCAGGTTCCAGGCTTGTCAGATCTTCCACTGACGATCAAAAGCGAACAAGAAATCCTTCGGTGGAACAGATAAACCGTATTACAGCCCAGCTGCAGCGCTATGGCAGAGTAGAAGGCAAGAACATTTTCTACTGGAGATTATTATGAGTTTGCTGTTTACATTGTTTTTTGGACTAACCTAAAAAATGCATATTTCAGCCAGGAAATGGCCTTCAGTATTTAACTCGCCAAAATGGACTTCTTTTTTTCGTTCCAAGAGGTCATCTGACAAGAGCTCTGTACAAGTATGAAAGCTTGTTTAAATTTTCTGGTTTGTCTTTCAAACTATATGTTTTCTGAATAAAATTATGGCAGATTTCTGAACAATATGTATTGATATGCAGGAAGAAGAAGTGAATAGCGGAACCCGCAGGAATTCATCGGTAGATCCATCCGATAGAAGAACACTGGATCTGTTTCCTGTACATCCTGATAAATGAGGATGTTCAAATGCATGCAGCAATGTTTTGGTTTAAAATTTTCAGTGTCGTCTGAATAAAGACATTCTAAATAAGAAAACGTACTATGCTCTGTATTGCTGTGATTCTGTAGCACTCGCGTAGATTTATTATATGAAATTTCCAGTGATGAATCAATTCAGTTTTCCAAATATGAATCTTCTGAATGTTCGGGTTTTCTTTGAGAATGGTTATGGGATATTGCAATGTAATTGTAGATTTTAAAATTTGTTTAAAAGTAATTAGATTCGACCAGGGTAAAATTGATTCATTTAGCTTTCCGATGAAAGCATAATATTAAAGAAGGTACAGAAAAGAACAAATAAATACGGCAATGAAACAACAATTTAGGTTGAAGCAACAAAGTTAAAGCTTCACCTATAAATATATCCTATCTTCGTTCATGAAACGGCTGGGAAGCCTATGTAAAACTAGTTTCAACATAAAATTCAAACCGAGTATGTTGAATATGTTTGGTTAATTAAACGGGATTTGTGAAAGGGTTCTAATTCAACTACAAACTAGTTGGCAAACAACACTTAGAAATCTGTTTTGATTTAAAGTAAACACTTGGAAATCTGTTAATAACATTAATATAAATCATCATTTTTCTCCTTCACACTAAATGACTGTATTTAATAATATTTAATTATTATGAACATATTAGTGATATCTTTAAGAAACCCCCTTCCAAAAAAGATATAAAATCCTAACCAGTCTTTTTTTTTTTTGAAAAAATATTAATTTCTATTGGTGAATCTTTTCTTTTTTTTGAGAAAAATATTAATTTTATTGACTAATTTTCTTACATCACTAAAATTTTATAGAAAATATTGGTGAATCTTGAAAATAAATAGAAAAATTCATTAATTATGATGGAAAATCCTTTCAATCTAAAAACTAATTCTTGCGGAAAAGTAGGAGCCTAAGGGTGGAAACTATCGATGGGTTTAAAGGGTAGATTGTAATATTTACTTACCACAATTTATTTAAAATATAATCTATAATGGCCCTCGTATTCTTGAGGCAATGCTTATGGAGTATGAAATTCATTTTTGATTGTTGATCTAACAACCCTCGAACTCTATGTGGTAAAATGTACCCTCGATCTATAATGCTCATGCAACCCAAAATTGCTTTTGGATCATGATCTTAGGTGATCGATGGCCCAAAACTGATTTCATGTCCTATGAGCATCGCAGATTGTGGGTACATTTTACCCCACAAAATACAAGAAGGGCCATTAGATTATATTATAAATCAATGGTGGAAACTATAGATTGGTAATATGGCCCTAAAGCAGCTAATCATTATGGTATAATATTGGCGAATTAATATAGATTTCTACTATAACTTATAAAATTTAGGCAAATATGATCAAATCATGTATCAAATGTTGTGGCGAATATTAGAGTCAAAAGTTTTAATAAAATAAAATCTTTGGCGATTTAAAAAAGACTAATAAAATTTTGTAAAAATGTGGCGATTCAAGTCATGTTACAACTCGAACTATTAGCCAATTGGAAAATATCAACCAATAAAAAATTGTAGGAACATATCTTCTAAAACACATTAATATAGACAATTGGTAGTGTAAAATTTAAATCTATAATACCACCTTCAATAGAAATTCTAATGGGATTTGAATGTTGATGACAAAAGCAAGAACACCACAACTTAGCCATCACACTATGTCACTATCTATACAATATTTTATATTTTTGTGTCAAGTTGTATGTTTCTCTTTAATATTTGAAACTTTGAGAAATATATTTATTATATTAATTTAATATTTTAAATACAACATTAAATAAGTAACAATTAAGCTTACAAGACTTGGGTTAAAGATGGCATCAATGGCATGTTGTGGAGTGTGTTTTCCCATAGTGTGTAACTGGGTCACAGCTAGATGCCTTTCATTCTCAATGAGGGTTTATTAGAATAGTTTATTCTCTGATGATTCAAGGATGTATAGTTTTTCTTCGCCGGGTGGACCTTGGATCCCAAAGATTAATGGATTCCATAAACAGAGTAAAGAGAGGCCAGTGTCGGTAATTCAACCGAAATCAATTGCAAAGGATATAGAGTTTTTTGAAACATGCCTTGATTTGCAAATTTATGGGAATGTGGATTTTGCTCCAATTTTTTGGAGAAATGGGCTCATATGAATTGGTCTCCCAAGGGTGAAATGGAAGAAATGTTGTTGGCTAATAGTTATTTCATGGAGGTTTTTCGTTGCATGGTTAATCACAATAAATTATTTGAGGGTGGGCCTTACTTCCAAAATCAAGTTTGTTTATTTATTAAAACCTGGTATGCTAGCTTTAATACCTTAGAGGAGCTTCCAAATTGACTGTTGGTTTGGGTGCGTCTTCCCTGATTTCCAATGGAGTTTTGGTGTAGTGATATATCTCACATGGTTGTTTCGACCCTTGGGAAACTAGTGGGCCCTTCTTAGCAAACACACAATAGAAGGGTTATGAATTTTGCTTGCATCTATGTTGAAATCGATTTGAGTCACCCTCTTCCAAATTCTATTAAAATTTGCGCAAGTTTGTATTCTTGGGTGCAACAACTTGATTGTGATACTTTTCCTTTTTGATGTCGTCTTTGTCATGAATATAAACATATGCAGTGTATGCAGTGTAGATTCCCTAGGGCCGAAGCCCCTAAGCCTTAGGGTACATAGCCTGCTCCCAACCCTCCTAAGGTTGACAAAGGCAAGGTTCCCATTCCAAGTGATGTTATAGATTCTAAGGGGTTTATTCCCATTAAGATTTATAATAGAAATCATGGTCAGAAGAGATATTTTAGGGTTCGAATGGAAGGTGACATCTTTAATCACTTTGAGGTTTTGGATGATCTTAATCAACAAGAGGTGAACCTAGGTCTGTTGGCTTTGGATCAAGGTGCCACGGAAGTGGTTCAAGAGAGATTTATTCTAGATAAAATTCATATTTCACAGGAGAATGGTGCTTTGCAATTGGATATTTATCTTAGTATGGTGGTTTCAGGGAAGCTTGAGACTCTTGCTAATGTGCATATGGGTGAGGAGGAGATTTCTCAGCCACTGGTGAAAGAAGCATCTGATTCGGTAAAAGGAAAAAAGGATTCTCCTTCTATAGGACTTCTTTAGAGAGATAAAAGAAAAGGGGTTGTTGAGAAGACCTCCAAGGTGGGGAGAAAGAAGGACTTAGAGAAAATAAAGATGATGGGGGAGACTTTGGTCGAGTCAAGATCTGTTAAGACTCTGGATTCTCACTTTTCTAACCCTCTGAAATGATCATCCTCTTGTGGAATGGAAGGGGCTTGAATAGTGGCCCTTGACAAAAGTTTGTTCGTGATCTGGTGAGAATTCACTCTCCTAATGCTCTTTTTATTTAGAAGAGTAAGTTTTCTATTGAGAGTAAGGTTGGTTTGGTACCGAAGCTATTGAGTTAGGGTGAATGTTAATGTATTAGGGCTCATGGTAATGTTGGGGTTGTGGCTTTCTTATGGAACCCTTTGAATATTCATCCTCTTTGGTGAATGTCCTCGAAGTCATCTATCTTTACAATCACTTCAGGTTTGGAGATCGGAGAAACTATTCTTCTACCAAACATCTATGCGCCTACTTATTTTCCTAGTAAGCAGTATTTTTGGTCTCATATCAATTTTATTTGGATCCTTGTTCCTCTTTTACCTTGCATTACTTCTAGTGATTTCAATGTCACTATTGAGTTAGATGAGAAGAAGGGTGGTACTGCGAGGTTGGAACCCTTGACTTTCCTTCTTCATGATAATATTTTTTCCTTGAATCTTGTTGGCATCAATCCTCAGAATGGTCAATTTACTTAGAGTAATAGGAGGGTGGGGGAGAATTGTATTGCTGGGAGACTTGACCATTTCTTGGTTTCTTGTTTTTGGATTGGAGGATTCTATTCTACTAGTTCTAAGATTTTGGATTGGAGGGGCTTTGATCACTAGCCTATTAAATTATCTACTACTTTGCCGCATACTCCTTGTTCCCCATCTTTCATGTTCCAACCTATATGTGGTTAAGGGATCCTTCTTTGTAGGAGTATGTTATTAAATGGTGGTGGATGGGGAGACTTTTTCATGGCTCTGTGATGTATTCTTTTTCTAAAATGTTGCAATATGTGAAGTATCAACTAAAATGGTGCAACATACAATCTTTGGGAAATGTTTTTCATGCTAATATTGCTACTCAAGCTAACTTGGTCATTATTACCTGGGAGATAAGGGAGTTAGGTATTTAAAAAAATTTACTCAGGGAAGAGAAAAAGGCTTTGAAAGCTCTAGCAGAGTGTGAGTTGTGTGAAGAAATATATTGTAAATAAAAAGCTCATGTTAGGTGGTTACAAGAGGGGGGGGGAACACTACTTTCTTCTTCAATTCGGTGAAAGCCAAGAGACATGGTAATTCTATTTTGATTTTGGTGAATGATAGGGGTGAACAGTTCTATTCTTGGCATGATATTTCTAGAGAAGCTTCACAATTCTTTGCTTCCTTATTTAGTGAAGATTCACATAATGTTTTGGCAGAAGAAACCCATGTTTTTTTTTGTATTCCTTCTTTGGTTACTAGGGAGACGAATTAGCATCTATTGGGTTGCATTTCACTAGATGAATTGGATGCTTATTTTTTTCAAATGAAGAAAGGGAAAGCCTTGGTTCCATATGGCTTTCCAATTGAATTCTTTCAAAAAAATTGGGATATCATTAGGTTCGACTTATTGGAGGTGATTCATGAGTCTCAAAGGAATAAGTAGATGTTTCTTTGGCTTTGAACTCTTCTTTCCTTGCACTCATTCCAAAATGTGAGGGGGCAGATTAGCTAAGTCAATTTAGGTATATTTCCCTTTGCAATGTGGTTTATAAAATCATTTCGAAGTTGATAGTTGAAAGTTGAAGTGATGGCTCAGATGGATTATCTCTAACGAATAGAGTGGCTTTGTGGTGGATTAGTGGGTTTTGGATGGACTGGTGATTGCTACTGAAACTATTCATTCCATGGCTTCCTCCAAAGAAAAGGTTATGCTCATCAAGCTAGATATGGTAAAGGCTCGTGATAGAGTTAAGTGGTCCTTCTTGCATAAATTTCTTATTGCCTTTGGTTTTGTCGAGGAATGGGCCTATTGGGTTATGTGTTATGTCACCTCCACATCCTTTTTAGTGCTGATAAATGGTGAGCCTTCTTCTCTTTTTGGTGCTTCTAGAGGCCTTCATCAAGGGGATCCTCTTTCTCCTTATTTATTTTTTATCCTTGCTAAAGGATTGGGAAGATTGTTGAAGCGCAATGTGTTGTTGGGTATTCTTTAGAGTTGGGGGTGTGGGGAATGGTTTCCTCCTCAATCACATTTGCAATTTGTGGATGATACTACTTTGTTGGGTGTGGATAAGGTTAGAAAGGCCACTAATTTATTCAAGGCCTTGGATACTTATCTTGTCTCTTCTAGTCAAAGGATTAATAAAGATAATATTTCCATTTTCTTCTTCAATACTCTACAACCTATTCAACAAAGGATTGCTCGTATGTTGAGGTTTTAGATTGGATCTCTCCCTTTTACCTACCTTGGAATTCCTATTTCTTCTAGTATTTTTTCTAGGGGATCTTGGTAGAATGTTTTAGACGAGTTTTGTGTGAAGGTTAACATTGGACTCATAGATGGTTGTCCTTTGTTGGGCATGTTTAGCTGCTTAAATGTGTGGTGCAGGCTCTTCCAATATATAGGTGTATGTTCCATGTCGCTCTGGTTGGGTTTAGGATTTGAATTCATTGGCTAGAAAATTCTTGTGGGATCATAGTTTGCATTCTTCTTAGTGGAGCCTTGTGAAGTGGGATATTATGTGTAGTCTGAAGCAATTTGGGGGTCTCGGTCTACGGTATCATCTCTTTTCAAGTTTGCATTGGCTAAATAGATTTATTGGAGGCGTTGTTTAGAATAGGATCATATCTAGACCAAGATATTATCTCACAAGTACCTTCAGGGGGTTCCGAAGGAGGAGATTCCCCGCTACCCTTTGGTATTAAAGGTTCTATGATTTGGTGTACATTTAAGAAAGGGGTTGTGTTGATCAAGGAAGGATTGTTCTAGATATGTAATAAGGGGGTTAAGGATCTCTTTTGGTTTGATTCTTGGGACAATTTTACCACCATTTTGCATCATTATCTTACTATGTTCAATCTTTTCCAATGTTTGTTGGGCTGGTTGGTCAAGGGTGATTCATTTTAAGTTTTCTTATCCCTGTGGGTAGACAGAGGTGGCTAGGTCAAAGGATCCTTTCGAGTGACATGTAATTGTCTCGGAGGAGGACTATGTTGAACTTCATAATATTTTGGCTAGTAGACAATGCACCTTTCTTTGGGATAAGTATATTCTTGCTTGGAGTTTGGATCCTAAGGGTGGTTTCACTGTGGCTAGTGAGTAACAAGTGTTGATGGATCCTAAGTTTGGAGGGGTGGAGGTTCCTTTGTAAAAAAATATGTGGAATAAGTTTTCTTGGAAAAGTGTAATTATTTTGTTTGGACTCTAGCATGGAATAGATTTTTAACTTGGGACAATCTTCAAAAGTGGGGATTCTAGGGACCTTTGATTTGCATTTTGTGTAGTTGTAATGAGGAGGATTCTACCCACTTGGTTTTCCATGTTGTTATTTCTCTATGTTGCTTTGGCATTTTTGGTGGGATGTTTGGAAACATCCTTGTGTTCATGCTTCTCCCCTTGTTGATTTATAGAGAAGTATGGGTAGGCCTCCTTCTCAAGCTTCTTTCCTCCAGATTTTTTGGTCCATTGGGCCTACCTTCGTTCTTTGGAAAATTTGGCAAGAAAGGAATTGTAGGATTTTTTCATGGGAATAGGCTAATTGTTCAACATGTTTAGCATAGAATTTTTGGTATGATCTATGAGATGGTGGAAGCTAAATGTGAAGTGGTGTATCCTTTGGAAAGCAGTGGTGATGATGTTGTGAATAAAATGGGCATACAGGGTTATACGTCAAGCTATGCTTGTGTTAGAAGAGGCAGGGGGGCTAAAAAGAAGGTTCGAAAGGTTGGTAGATGACTACCTCCTCTGGTGGATACTTTGAAGATAAATACTAATGGTTCCTCCATGAGTAATATTAGGCCTACTAGGAGTGGTGGAATTAGACAAGATTGTTCTAGCTTAGTGATTTTCTTCTTCTCCTTTCATAAAGTGAAACATTATGACAACTTTATGGAGGGGTTGGTGATTCTTAGGGCTTCTGAGTGTGCTTACACTTTAGAATGGCATAATATTAGATGAAAATTAGACTCATAGTTTTTTAATTTTAATTTTTTGAATGAGAGAAACTAGACTAATGTTAATTTGCATCTTTCTATAGTTGTTCATCAAATTCCTTAGATGTTCTCTATGTTGGAGGTGGTGTATTTCACTCACATCTAACATGAATAGAATATTGCTACTACTTTTTTATCCAAGTGGGCTTTAGAGTAGGATGAGTATCGGAAGATCGAGGACTAGGGGAAATTATCCTCTGATTATAGTAACGAATTAGAGAGGGTCGTTTCTAATGAGTTGGTTGATTGAGGTGTTTTCGGTTGTGAGGGTGGTGGTTTTGTTTCGGTTGAGTTTTCATGAGGTTTCTTTTCTTGGGTTCCTACTGGATCATTGATCTCTTTGTATTGTTTACTTCTTTCTTTCAATAATTTTTTTACCGCGTTTACTTTTATTTTTTGAAACTAATCTTACGTTAAATATGATTTGATAAATAAAAAGGATATATATGGTTTTTAGCTCTTACAAACTAATATGATAATTTGCAATCATTATTAATTACTTTATTATAATTGATGATAAAAAAGAGCAACCATATATGTAGTCGAGGATTTATGAAATGCCTCTACCATTTCTTGCATTGAAGGTTCCTCTTTCTTGATTGTTTGAGGTGGTGTCTTCTTCTTTAAAATTTTCTATTATTTTTGGTCTGATGAGGAAGAACTTCCTATTGTTGAATCCTTTCCTTTTCCTACAAAATACCCCTTTCCCTTGATAATTTTTAATTCATAGCTCTACGCATTAGATACTCCTATCCACCATCCCTGTCGACACCCCATCAATTGAACAAT
>VDFB02265625.1:0-15923 GCA_007258455.2 Sequoia sempervirens
CATACGCCTTTTTGAGTGATTTATTTTCATTGTGCATAACTTTTGATCATCTATCTAGTGGTATGATTTTTTTATAGTATGATGTATTAATTATCAAATAATAAATGCAATATGCAAACTACCATAAAATGAATGAAGCATAATTGATAAGCAATAAACTATCATAAAATGTGGTTCCTTAGGGAGAAAATTTTGTACATTCACTAAATTATAAAGTGTAATGGGGATTTTTGCAGTGCCTTGATTTTTTATCATAACAATGGATCCTTTTGATTCTCTCCTCATGTGTGTGTGACTTGATGCACACCTTTATTTAATTTCTTATACCTCTTTTTGGACCTAATAATGGATCTACATTATTGTGCACAATTTTGTGCTAAATCTCAATTGATAAACTAATAAATCTTCCTCATCAGTATTAGGGGGAATTACCATAGTGTTATGCAAATGATTCCTTAGTTTCAATGGAGAAGTGAATAAAATTTCTATTTTTGGGAGGTAATGTAGACCTACTATTTTATCTCTCCAATGGGGGGATTATTTAATTAGATCATATTTTGACATGATATTCTAGTATTTATGTAGAGCATTGTGATACATATCTGACTAGTGTACTATAGGTCAATCATTACATTTTTTAACTTTTACTCCAATTTATCATAGTACTATTTATGTCTCCAACTTCATAGATTTTGATTGTCTTTGTGTTATCTATCTATTCATGGTTGAGTAGTGCTCTATATATTCAATTTTTTAGTTTTCGTATATCTTATCTTGATCTAAATTTTTTAGAGGCTCATTTATTTTAGGAGAAACTGGTTCATTTTTGGAAAAAAATTAGAGCTCCGACATGCTTCAATAATTTTGCATCATAACATTCTTGTATTAATGAGACATATTTTCAAGAGGTCTTATCGTTATCTTCCACTCTTTTGGAGATGAGTTTTTCCCCATTATGTTTACTCGTTTGTCTCCACTTGTGAGAGATCATTATTATGTATGAGCACCCTATCAACCCTTGTTGTTGGAATGCCTTTTTTTAGTGTTTATCTTACTCCATATCGCTTAAGAGTTAGTGTTAGTGTGAAATAATATTATCAAACTAGTTAGCTTTTATCCTACTTATTAGGGTGATATTCACACTACAATTAAGCTCACTCAGAGGTTATATAGACTTTTTCTCACCTCATGCAGACTCACCAAGTGTCTCAACACTTTTCCACAGATTCCTACAATCATTTCATACTTGGAGGTGTAGTCAAATTTTGAATCGTACCTTCACACCTCTTCGTCCTTGCCTTTATAAGAAATGGTTCTTTGTAAATTTTAAAATACATCACTTGCTTATGATATTTTATCATTTTTCATATTCTCATTTTTGGATTGTTTTGAGTTTACAAGTAGATCTTGGTTTCTCAAACACAAAGTGGGAATAATTTTAGTAATTTAGAGCCTTGAATTTTCGTAGATGATATTTTGAGTGTACTTCAAAAAAAAATATTAGAGGGTAATTGATTTTGGAAGGATATTGTTCACCGTAACATTCACACAAATTATTGTAAAGGTTAACTAGGTTTTCTACTTTGTAACTTTAGTCATTACTATGTAGTGACCAAACATATTGGAAATACACATGAGATATTATTCATCCTAAAATTCAAGTGGAAATCCATAGAGACAAATCCAAATGGGTAGAATAATATAGTTCCCTTTACCTTCCACATAGAATCAATCCATTTTTAGCATTTATATTGGGACAGGAAGAGAAGAAATTACTTATCAGTGAATTTTTAATTATAGAAACTATTTTATTTGTAACCAATTTTGAAATGTTGATCCTCACTCCCACGTCTAATTGAAACACTTTTGAAGAATCTCCCAATGTAAAATAACCATGTTGTGCCAAATTTCTTGCAAACTTTTTGGCTTAGTTAGAATTTTTGGGTTTTGAGAGGTGATGGGAGACTCTCCCATAAGGAATCTTAATGGAAAGAGATGCTTTAGAAGGCTCCCCAATCCCTATCCCAAATATGGTGGTTCTCCCTTAGCATTAAATTCAAGCTATTGATATTTCATTCTCCTATTTATCATGCACATGCTCCTTCACTAAGATTTGTTTCTTATTAAATGTATTGATACCATGGATACTTATAGAATGTATATGTTGAAACAGATATACATTATAAATATTTTAATCTCTCCACATAGTTTATGTCTTTGAATTATTATTTTAAGGTCATGAAAAGTTATATTTATGGTTGATTATGATTTTAATTTATAAGGAAGGAACAAAGGGTGTTTAAAATAGAGTGTGAATTGTGTCTTTTGTTTTCAATTGTAAGAAACTATTTTAGTGATGTATTCAAAGTTATGATGTATATGATTTTAACATTATAAAAACGTAGATCTCTATACATAACTTATTTATTTTGAATAACTTATATCTTTATGTTGATATTTGAAAAGAGTAGTTTTCCGTATCTTTATTAAATAAGATAAAATAATATATAAAATTTATTATTAGTACTAATGGATTATTACATTCATTTAATTTAAAATTTTAATTATTATGGGTTATTAAAAAATAGGTTTTATAATGTTCAAATATTATTATTAAAGTTTAGGGTGATAATAAGATAGCTTTTTGACACATATTCTTCATACTATCAAAATTTTAGTTTTATTTTTTATGAAATTTGTTATATTAGAATTAATGTCAATTTGGATCAACTTCTATTTTTTACTAATAACTAGCTTATAATTTTATCTAGAAGAAAGTTCAATATTTATTGATAAACACCTCAAGATCGATATCTCTCGGAGTTCTTTAAATAGATTTATTTAAGATATGTATACTCATTTTATTCCCCTTAGAGGCTATATTCAAATACAAAAAATATTGATAAATTTAAAGTAAATTTATAATAAGCCTATATTTACATTAACCATTTAAAAGAAATATTACATCTTATCATCTTGATTGACAACTTACATTACTCTAATAATTCAAAAAAATTAAACATTTTTCTCAAATTCTTTTTTATAATTATGTTAATAGATTACAAAAGTCTATCTTTAGTTTTGACTATGGAATGGCTTACCAAGTTTTACATGTTTGGATGTTTAAAAATTACAGTAACTTCAAACTTATCCATCAAATTGAATAGTAGACTTTTCAAATTTCAATCTCAATAATTCATGGAGTTCTTTAAATAAATGTATTGAAGATATGTATGCTAGTTGTATTCCACTTCAAAGGAATATTAAAAATGAATTAAAAAATTATGCATGAATTTATAAATTACTTAGTTAAGTAGATTTATAATAAATTTATATATAACTTAAGAAAAATTCTTTCTCAATTTCTTTTAAAATTATGTAAATAGATTACAAAAGCCTAGATCCATAATTTGGACTTTCCAATGTCTAACCAACTTTCACATGCCAACTTTGAATTTAGTAGATGACTTCTAATTTTAACATTGCACGTTTACATATTTAAAAGTAATAAGAATCTGAAATTTATCCATCAAATTTAATATACTTTTCAAATTTCAGTTTTAAAAATTCTTTAATTCAACCTTAGAATTTCAAAAACTTTGTTGCTTGTAACTTTGTATTTCACATGCTAACTTTGAATTTAGTAGATGACTTCTAATTTTAACATTGCACGTTTACATATTTAAAAGTAACAAGAACCTAAAATTTATCTATCAAATTTTATTTTAAAAATTGTTTAATTCAACCTTAGAATTTCAAAAACTTTGTTACTTGTAACTTTGTACTTACAAACTACTTCTTGAAATATTATATTTTTAGGTTTCATTCAATTCCCTATCCATAGCTTTTGTTATTTGTTCAATATACAAAGAATAGTTAGGTCCTTTTTCTCTCAATCCGCACCTCTTTGGAAAGCTGTCGATTAAACCCAGCTAATTTATTTGCGCCATACCTCGTAACTCATTTAGTTTCTGTTATTTGGTTACACGGTGTAGAACTCTTCCCTTCCGCCGAACTCGTTTTCCTCCTCCCTAAAATTCATCCACCCTGCCCTTCCTCTACCCAATCAAAATTGAAATTCATTTACTAGTTTTTCTCCGACTCCCTCGCATTCTGCTTATTTATACCACCCATCTCCATTTGTCTACCATCGGCTTTGATTTTACATGAGATACTCGGTTGGGTAACCTCTCTAGGTTTTTAAAGTAGCTTCAGTTATTTCAAGTTTAGGTTCCGCAGAAGAAATGGATCGCGGATCTGCTCAAGGTAAACGAACTGGGTCCTCCCGATTTTTTCAAACGAATTGGGTTGTTCACGTTTTGTGAGAAATTCTAGATTCTCCCCTCGCTATGATGCTGTTCGTTGTCGTAGAATAATTCTATTTTTTTGTTTGCTTCAGGTTCCAGGCTTGTCAGATCTTCCACTGACGATCAAAAGCGAACAAGAAATCCTTCGGTGGAACAGATAAACCGTATTACAGCCCAGCTGCAGCGCTATGGCAGAGTAGAAGGCAAGAACATTTTCTACTGGAGATTATTATGAGTTTGCTGTTTACATTGTTTTTTGGACTAACCTAAAAAATGCATATTTCAGCCAGGAAATGGCCTTCAGTATTTAACTCGCCAAAATGGACTTCTTTTTTTCGTTCCAAGAGGTCATCTGACAAGAGCTCTGTACAAGTATGAAAGCTTGTTTAAATTTTCTGGTTTGTCTTTCAAACTATATGTTTTCTGAATAAAATTATGGCAGATTTCTGAACAATATGTATTGATATGCAGGAAGAAGAAGGGAATAGCGGAACCCGCAGGAATTCATCGGTAGATCCATCCGATAGAAGAACACTGGATCTGTTTCCTGTACATCCTGGTAAATGAGGATGTTCAAATGTATGCAGCAATGTTCTGGTTTAAAATTTTCAGTGTTGTCTGAATAAAGACATTCTAAATAAGAAAACGTACGATGCTCTGTATTGCTGTGATTCTGTAGCACTCGCGTAGATTTATTATATGACATTTCCAGTGATGAATCAATTCAGTTTTCCAAATATGAATCTTCTGAATGTTCGGGTTTTATTTGAGAATGGTTATGGGATATTGGAATGTAATTGTAGATTTTAAATTGTTTTTAAAAGTAATTAGATTCGACCAGGGTAAAATTGATTCATTTAGCTTTCCGATGAAAACATAATATTAAACAAGGTACAGAAAAGAATAAATAAATACGGCAATGAAACAACAATTTAGGTGGAAGCAACAAAGTTAAAGCTTCACCGATAAATACATCCTATCTTCGTTCATGAAACGGCTGGGCAGCCTATGTAAAACTAATTTCAACATAAAATTCAAACCGAGTATGCTGAATATGTTTTGGTTAATTAAACGGGATTTGTGAAAGGGTTCTAATTCAACTACAAAGTAGTTGGCAAACAACACTTAGAAATCTGTTTTGATTTAAAGTAAACACTTGGAAATCTGTTAATAACAAACAGATCAAATCTTTTAATAACATTAATATAAATCATCTTTTTCTTCCTTTACACTAAATGACTGTATTTAATAATATTTAATTATTATGAACATATCAGTGATATCTTTAAGAAACTCCCTTCCAAAAAAGATATAAAATCCTAACGAATCTTTTTTTTTTTGAAAAAATATTAATTTTTATGGGCGAATCTTTTCTTTTCTTTGAGAAAAATATTAATTTTATTGACTAATTTTCTTACATCACTAAAATTTTATAGAAAATATTGGTGAATCTTGAAAATAAATAGAAAAATTCATTAATTATGATGGAAAATCCTTCCAATCTAAAAACTAATTCTTGTGGAAAAGTAGGAGCCTAAGGGTGGAAACTATCGATGGGTTTAAAGGGTAGACTGTAATATTTACTTACCACAATTTCTTTAAAATATAATCTATAATGGCCCTCGTATTCTTGAGGCAATGCTTATGGAGTATGAAATTCATTTTTGATTGTTGATCTAACAACCCTCGAACTCTATGTGGTAAAATGTACCCTCGATCTATAATGCTCATGCAACCCAAAATTGCTTTTGGATCATGATCTTAGGTGATCGGCCCAAAAATGATTTCATGTCCTATGAGCATTGCAGATTGTGGGTACATTTTACCCCACAAAATACAAGAAGGGCCATTAGATTATATTATAAATCAATGGTGGAAACTATAGATTGGTAATATGGCCCTAAAGCAGCTAATCATTATGGTATAATATTGGCGAATTAATATAGATTTCTACTATAACTTATAAAATTTAGGCAAATATGATCAAATCATGTATCAAATGTTGTGGTGAATATTAGAGTCAAAAGTTTTAATAAAATAAAATCTTTGGAGATTTAAAAAAGACTAATAAAATTTTGTAAAAATGTGGCGATTCAAGTCATGTTACAACTCAAACTATTAGCCAATTGGCAAATATCAACCAATAAAAAACTGTAGGAACATATCTTCTAAAACACATTAATATAGACAATTGGTAGTGTAAAATTTAAATCTATAATACCACCTTCAATAGAAATTCTAATGGGATTTGAATGTTGATGACAAAAGCAAGAACACCACAACTTAGCCATCACACTATGTCACTATCTATACAATATTTTATGTTTTTGTGTCAAGTTATTTGTTTCTCTTTAATATTTGAAACTTTGAGAAATATATTTATTATATTAATTTAATATTTTAAATACAACATTAAATAAGTAACAATTAAGCTTACAAGACTTGGGTGAAAGATGGAATTAATGGCATGTTGTGGAGTGTGTTTTCCCATAGTGTGTAACTGGGTCACAGCTAGATGCCTTTCATTCTCGATGAGGGTTTATTAGAATAGTTTATTCTCTGATGATTCAATGATGTATAGTTTTTCTTCACCGGGTGGACCTTGGATCCCAAAGATTAATGGATTCCATAAACAAAGTAAAGAGAGGCCAGTGTCGGTAATTCAGCCGAAATCAATTGCAAAGGATATAGAGTTTTTTGAAACATGCCTTGATTTGCAAATTTATGGGAATGTGGGTTTTGCTCCAATTTTTTGGAGAAATGGGCTCATATGAATTGGTCTCCCAAGGGTGAAATGGAAGAAATGTTGTTGGCTAATAGTTATTTCATGGAGGTTTTTCATTGCATGGTTAATCACAATAAATTATTTGAGGGTGGGCCTTACTTCCAAAATCAAGTTTGTCTATTTATTAAAACCTGGCATGCTAGCTTTAATACCTTAGAGGAGCTTCCAAATTGACTGTTGGTTTGGGTGCGTCTTCCCTGATTTCCAATGGAGTTTTGGTGTAGTGACATATCTCACATGGTTGTTTCGACCCTTGGGAAACTAGTGGGCCCTTCTTAGCAAACACACAATAGAAGGGTTATGAATTTTGCTTGCATCTATGTTGAAATCGATTTGAGTCACCCTCTTCCAAATTCTATTAAAATTTGTGCAAGTTTGTATTCTTGGGTGCAACAACTTGATTGTGATACTTTTCCTTTTTGATGTCGTCTTTGTCATGAATATAAACATATGCAGTGTATGCAGTGTAGATTCCCTAGGGCCGAAGCCCCTAAGCCTTAGGGTACATAGCCTGCTCCCAACCCTCCTAAGGTTGACAAAGGCAAGGTTCCCATTCCAAGTGATGTTATAGATTCTAAGGGGTTTATTCCCATTAAGATTTATAATAGAAATCATGGTCAGAAGAGATATTTTAGGGTTCGAATGGAAGGTGACATCTTTAATCACTTTGAGGTTTTGGATGATCTTAATCAACAAGAGGTGAACCTAGGTCTGTTGGCTTTGGATCAAGGTGCCACGGAAGTGGTTCAAGAGAGATTTATTCTAGATAAAATTCATATTTCACAGGAGGATGGTGCTTTGCAATTGGATATTTATCTTAGTATGGTGGTTTCAGGGAAGCTTGAGACTCTTGCTAATGTGCATATGGGTGAGGAGGAGATTTCTCAGCCACTGGTGAAAGAAGCATCTGATTCGGTAAAAGGAAATAAGGATTCTCCTTCTATAGGACTTCTTTAGAGACATAAAAGAAAAGGGGTTGTTGAGAAGACCTCCAAGGTGGGGAGAAAGAAGGACTTAGAGAAAATAAAGATGATGGGGGAGACTTTGGTCGAGTCAAGATTTGTTAAGACTCTGGATTCTCATTTTTCTAACCCTCTGAAATGATCATCCTCTTGTGGAATGGAAGGGGCTTGAATAGTGGCCCTTGACAAAAGTTTGTTCGTGATCTGGTGAGAATTCACTCTCCTGATGCTCTTTTTATTTAGAAGAGTAAGTTTTCTATTGAGTGTAAGGTTGGTTTGGTACCAAAGCTATTGAGTTAGGGTGAATGTTAATGTATTAGGGCTCATGGTAATGTTGGGGTTGTGGCTTTCTTATGGAACCCTTTGAATATTCATCCTCTTTGGTGAATGTCCTCAAAGTCATCTATCTTTACAATCACTTCAGGTTTGGAGATCGGAGAAACTATTCTTCTACCAAACATCTATGCGCCTACTTATTTTCCTAGTAAGCAGTATTTTTGGTCTCATATCAATTTTATTTGGAGCCTTGTTCCTCTTTTACCTTGGATTACTTCTAGTGATTTCAATGTCACTATTGAGTTAGATGAGAAGAAGGGTGGTACTGCGAGGTTGGAACCCTTGACTTTCCTTCTTCATGATAATATTTTTGCCTTGAATCTTGTTGGCATCAATCCTAAAAATGGTCAATTTACTTAGAGTAATAGGAGGGTGGGGGAGAATTGTATTGCTGAGAGACTTGACCATTTCTTGGTTTCTTGTTTTTGGATTGGAGGATTCTATTCTACTAGTTCTAAGATTTTGGATTGGAGGGGCTTTGATCACTAGCCTATTAAATTATCTACTACTTTGCCTCATACTCCTTGTTCCCCATCTTTCATGTTCCAACCTATATGTGGTTAAGGGATCCTTCTTTGTAGGAGTATGTTATTAAATGGTGGTGGATGGGGAGACTTTTTCATGGCTCTGTGATGTATTCTTTTTCTAAAATGTTGCAATATGTGAAGTATCAACTAAAATGGTGCAACATACAATCTTTGGGAAATATTTTTCATGCTAATATTGCTGCTCAAGCTAACTTGGTCATTATTACCTGGGAGATAAGGGAGTTAGGTATTTAAAAAAATTTACTCAGGGAAGAGAAAAAGCCTTTGAAAGCTCTAGAAGAGTGTGAGTTGTGTGAAGAAATATATTGTAAATAAAAAGCTCATGTTAAGTGGTTACAAGAGGGGGGGGGAACACTACTTTCTTCTTCAATTCGGTGAAAGCCAAGAGACATGGTAATTCTATTTTGATTTTGGTGAATGATAGGGGTGAACAGTTATATTCTTGGCATGATATTTCTAGAGAAGCTTCACAATTCTTTGCTTCCTTATTTAGTGAAGATTCACATAATGTTTTGGCAGAAGAAACCCATGTTTTTTCTTGTATTCCTTCTTTGGTTACTAGGGAGACGAATTAGCATCTATTGGGTTGCATTTCACTAGATGAATTGGATGCTTATTTTTTTCAAATGAAGAAAGGGAAAGCCTTGGTTCCATATGGCTTTCCAATTGAATTCTTTCAAAAAAATTGGGATATCATTAGGTTCGACTTATTGGAGGTGATTCATGAGTCTCAAAGGAATAAGTAGATGTTTCTTTGGCTTTGAACTCTTCTTTCCTTGCACTCATTCCCAAATGTGAGGGGGCAGATTGGCTAAGTCAATTTAGGTATATTTCCCTTTGCAATGTGGTTTATAAAATCATTTTGAAGTTGATAGTTGAAAGTTGAAGTGATGGCTCAGATGGATTATCTCTAACGAATAGAGTGGCTTTGTGGTGGATTAGTAGGTTTTGGATGGACTGGTGATTGCTACTGAAACTATTCATTCCATGGCTTCCTCCAAAGAAAAGGTTATGCTCATCAAGCTAGATATGGTAAAGGCTCGTGATAGAGTTAAGTGGTCCTTCTTGCATAAATTTCTTATTGCGTTTGGTTTTGTCGAGGAATGGGCCTATTGGGTTATGTGTTATGTTACCTCCACATCCTTTTTATTGCTGATAAATGGTGAGCCTTCTTCTCTTTTTGGTGCTTCTAGAGGCCTTCATCAAGGGGATCCTCTTTCTCCTTATTTATTTTTTATCCTTGCTAAAGGATTGGGAAGATTGTTGAAGCGTAATGTGTTGTTGGGTATTCTTTAGAGTTGGGGGTGGGGGAATGGTTTCCTCCTCAATCACATTTGCAATTTGTGGATGATACTACTTTGTTGGGTGTGGATAAGGTTAGAAAGGCCACTAATTTGTTCAAGGCCTTGGATACTTATCTTGTCTCTTCTAGTCAAAGGATTAATAAAGATAATATTTCCATTTTCTTCTTCAATACTCTACAACCTATTCAACAAAGGATTGCTCGTATGTTGAGGTTTTAGATTGGATCTCTCCCTTTTACCTACCTTGGAATTCCTATTTCTTCTAGTATTTTTTCTAGGGGATCTTGGTAGAATGTTTCAGACGAGTTTTGTGTGAAGGTTAAAATTGGACTCATAGATGGTTGTCCTTTGTTGGGCATGTTTAGCTGCTTAAATGTGTGGTGCAGGCTCTTCCAATATATAGGTGTATGTTCCATGTCGCTCTGGTTGGGTTTGGGATTTGAATTCCTTGGCTAGAAAATTCTTGTGGGATCATAGTTTGCATTCTTCTTAGTGGAGCCTTGTGAAGTGGGATATTATGTGTAGTCTGAAGCAATTTGGGGGTCTCGGTCTATGGTATCATCTCTTTTCAAGTTTGCAATGGCTAAATAGATTTATTGGAGGCGTTGTTTAGAATAGGATCATATCTAGACCAAGATATTATCTCACAAGTACCTTCAGGGGGTTCCGAAGGAGGAGATTCCCCGCTACCCTTTGGTATTAAAGGTTCTATGATTTGGTTTACATTTAAGAAAGGGGTTGTGTTGATCAAGGAAGGATTGTTCTAGATATGTAATAAGGGGGTTAAGGATCTCTTTTGGTTTGATTCTTGGGACAATTTTACCACCATTTTGCATCATTATCTTAATATGTTAAATCTTTTCCAATGTTTCTTGGGCTGGTTGGTCAAGGGTGATTCATTTTAAGTTTTCTTATCCCTGTGGGTAGACAGAGGTGGCTAGGTCAAAGGATCCTTGCGAGTGACATGTAATTGTCTCGGAGGAGGACTATGTTGAACTTCATAATATTTTGGCTGGTAGACAATGCACCTCTCTTTGGGATAAGTATATTCTTGCTTGGAGTTTGGATCCTAAGGGTGGTTTCACTGTGGCTAGTGAGTAACAAGTGTTGATGGATCCTAAGTTTGGAGGGGTGGAGGTTCCTTTGTAAAAAAATATGTGGAATAAGTTTTCTTGGCAAAGTGTAATTATTTTGTTTGGACTCTAGCTTGGAATAGATTTTTAACATGGGACAATCTTCAAAAGTGGGGATTCTAGGGACCTTTGATTTGTGTTTTGTGTAGTTGTAATGAGGAGGATTCTACCCACTTGGTTTTCCATGTTGTTATTTCTCTATGTTGGTTTGGAATTTTTGGTGGGATGTTTGGAAACATCCTTGTGTTCATGCTTCTCCCCTTGTTGATTTATAGAGAAGTATGGGTAGGCCTCCTTCTCAAGCTTCTTTCCTCCAGATTTTTTGGTCCATTGGGCCTACCTTCGTTCTTTGGAAAATTTGGCAAGAAAGGAATTGTAGGATTTTTTATGGGAATAGGCTAATTGTTCAACATGTTTAGCATAGAATTTTTGGTATGATCTATGAGATGGTGGAAGCTAAATGTGAAGTGGTGTATCCTTTGGAAAGCAGTGGTGATGATATTGTGAATAAAATGGGCATACAGGGTTATACGTCAAGCTCTGCTTGTGTTAGAAGAGGCAGGGGGGCTAAAAAGAAGGTTCGAAAGGTTGGTAGATGACTACCTCCTCTGGTGGATACTTTGAAGATAAATACTAATGGTTCCTCCATGAGTAATATTAGGCCTACTAGGATTGGTGGAATTAGACAAGATTGTTCTAGCTTAGTGATTTTCTTCTTCTCCTTTCATAAAGTGAAACATTATGACAACTTTATGGAGGGGTTGGTGATTCTTAGGGCTTCTGAGTGTGCTTACACTTTGGAATGGCATAATATTAGATGAAAATTAGACTCATAGTTTTTTAATTTTAATTTTTTGAATGAGAGAAACTAGACTAATGTTAATTTGCATCTTTCTCTAGTTGTTAATCAAATTCCTCAGATGTTCTCTATGTTGGAGGTGGTGTATTTCACTCACATCTAACATGAATAGAATATTGCTGCTACTTTTTTATCCAAGTGGGCTTTAGAGTAGGATGAGTATCGGAAGATCAAGGACTAGGGGAAATTATCCTCTGATTATAGTAATGAATTAGAGAGGGTCGTTTCTAATGAGTTGGTTGATTGAGGCGTTTTCGGTTGTGAGGGTGGTGGTTTTGTTTCGGTTGAGTTTTCATGAGGTTTCTTTTCTTGGGTTCCTACTGGATCATTGATCTCTTTGTATTGTTTACTTCTTTCTTTCAATAATTTTTTTACCGCGTTTACTTTTATTTTTTGAAACTAATCTTACGTTAAATATGATTTGATAAATAAAAAGGATATATATGGTTTTTAGCTCTTACAAACTAATATGATAATTTGCAATCATTATTAATTACTTTATTATAATTGATGATAAAAAAGAGCAACCATATATGTAGTCGAGGATTTATGAAATGCCTCTACCATTTCTTGCATTGAAGGTTCGTCTTTCTTGATTGTTTGAGGTGGTGTCTTCTTTAACATTTTCTATTCTTTTTGGTCTGACGAGGAAGAACTTCCTATTGTTGAATCCTTTCTTTTTCCTATACAATACCCCTTTCCCTTGATAATTTTTAATTCATAGCTCTACCCATGAGATACTCCTATCCACTATCCCTGTCGACACCCCATCAATTGAACAATTTTCTTTCTCCATCAAATTAATTTCATCTAATTTATTGGTAGCAATACTCTATCTATCATATAGGAGATCTGATTTATCACCATCGTCAGAAAATCCTTGTAGTATATCTTCTCATCTTTTGAAATCCCTCATTTCACAAATTGTCAACCTATTATAACTCATCTTCTACACCTTAAAACAATCTTGCAAGTCATCCCAAATATCTTTAATATTTGGCTTGTGGTGCAACTATAGTGATGCATAAAGGTTATTCCTCTTTCTCTTGGGATCAAAATTATCCCTCAAAATATATTGTTTCAAGTTTATTGCAAACAATTCATTAATAGATATTTTGTAATCTATGACTGATGGACATGAATAGCAACTTGTTTGAATGGGGTATTTCAAACCCCCTACTTTATGCTTACTATAAAATAATTAAATTCACATCTATCATTTGTTGTGAATTAAGATCATCCTATCACTACAATGATTTGGAAGCAAGGATAGGGATTTTTCTTAGTATCATTTGGTTTTACCTTTTGAATTGGGCATCTATTCACCATGTGGCAAAAGTGTTATTGTGAAAAGATGTATTATAAAAGAAGTTAGGTTTTAGCCTACTTAGTAAAGTACTATGTACAATGCACTTATGCTTACATAGAGGCTATCTAGACTTATGGCTCACCTCATATAGAATCACCAAGTGTCTCAACACTTTTACATTGAATCCTACACTTGTTTAATGCTTGGATGGATAGTTAGAGTACGAATCCTAACAACTTACCTCTTCATCCTTACCTTTATAAGCAAGGACCTGTTTTACAATGGACAAAGTATCACATGCTTATAATATTTCCTTATTTTACATATTATCATTTATGGATTTTTTTAAGTTTGAAAGAAAGTTGTGGCTACTTCAACATCGAATGAGAGAAATATTGTAAATCCAATCCCTTTCTCTCTTGAATCAGTGAGGGTCTTTAGAATAAACTTAAAATTGGTGCATTCTTGAATAAAATAAACATCACGATTAGAGTTAGGAAGGACAAGAGATGAATTTTGATATATAATACTTGGTTACTTAAATAATTTTTTTTTTAGTTTTTTGGGACCCATCTATGGTGGGTCATACAAAAATCTATACATTATGTATGAATTTATATGACTGTACTATCTAGTAATTATTCATGCATTAGCATAATAGTGTACATCAATCTCTTGATCTACATGCTCTCTTGGCCTCTATGTAGACATTTTATTTATACTTTTATTTCTGAGTGATCCCACAATAATGGTTTACAATCTTTGCCCAAACTAGACAATGAACTGATTTTTTCTAGCTAAATCTTCACTTTCAGGCACCTATAGCAACTAAACCATGAGAAATTTGCAGTTGATGCAAACTAGTGATTTTTGAAATTTTGTCTATAGATTCTAAATGTTATTTTTCCAAAAAAAATTGAATTATATTGCACTTCCTTTTCCATCTCCTTCAAAAACTAGTTTCTTTCAGTAAACACCATTTTTAAGGAGTGACGCTCACTATATAGCACATAACCTTTATTCCATGAAGGATAAAATTCTTTTTTTTTTTGAATTTAGATTTCTAACTAAAATATCTAGTTCTTCCAATTGCTTTCATAGTGTTTTCTTGAATATTTTCCCTTAATCAAGTTTTGAAGTCAAACCAATTACAAATTCAAACATAGGTGGATCGTATAACACAACTTTTTTTGTATGTATAAAATTCATTTTTCTTTGGTTGGATCAAGGACTTCAATATTTAGTGCACTCATATTCTTCAATTCCTTTTTGATAATCTTCTTTTTTTCCACATATGCAGAATAAAGAGCTCAATTTTCAGTGAAAAACCTACTTTCACAAGAAATAAAAAAATAAATATAATAATAAAATTCAATTTATTTTAAATTATGCTTTTTGGGAACCTTATAATAAGGACTACATACTTACAAAATATGAATTTTAAATGAATTCATTTGATCCCCCAAAAGGTAAATCAAAAGTGGTTTCTTATCAACATTTTGATAGGTGTAAAGGAGACTCCATTGGTTTAAAACTAGTGGGGTTATGTCCAAGGGGTTTTGATACAAGGTAGTTTGTTCAAACCCTCTTCAATTGGAATACTTTAAATGGAACTTTTTAAGGTTGAAATCATTATATTTTCTAAAAATATGTGATTTCAAAAAAAAATAGAATCTCTGAGAAATTGTAAACTAGCTTTGTGGGATCGCCCTTTTCATTAATTTTTTAATCATTAAAATATTACTTTTTCCATCACTTGTATACCTCTAGGAATCAAATAATTTACTTTGTAGTTTTAAGAATATGTCATTAGTTGGTGTCAATATGATGTGATCATTTTTCATCCCCAAGTTTACCCCTTTACCATTATACTATTTTTACTTATTTCTCATCTTTAAGAGCCTCATTAATGGACATGCATACACCTTTTTGAGTGATTTATTTTCATTGTGCATAACTTTTGATCATCTATCTAGTGGTACTATTTTTTTATAGTATGATGTATTAATTATCAAATAATAAATGCAATATGCAAACTACCATAAAATGAATCAAGCACAATTGATAAGCAATAAAGTATCATAAAATGTGTGTTCCTTAGGGAGAAAATTTTGTACATACACTAAATTATAAAGTGTAATGGGGGTTTTTGAAGTGCCTTGATTTTTTATCATAACAATGGATCCTTTTGATTCTCTCCTCATGTGTGTGTGACTTGATGCACACCTTTATTTAATTTCTTATACCTCTTTTTGGACCTAATAATGGATCTACATTATTGTGCACAATTTTTTGCTCAATCTCAATTGATATACTAATAAATCTTCCTCATCAGTATTAGTGGGAATTACCATAGTGTTATGCAAATGATTCCTTAGTT
>VDFB02265626.1:0-24462 GCA_007258455.2 Sequoia sempervirens
TTAGATGGAGAGAAAATAACATAAATACCATAGTTTATACAACTTTTGAAAAGCTAATTCTATTTTAAGATATTTTGTATGCATTGCTAACAAAAGTCTCAAATTATTGCATTGGCAGGGTAATCGAAAGAAATGGTCATGTCTCATGGAATATATATTGATCTTTTCTCATCTAGGAGTGTTTGGGATTGTTGGGGTAAGATTACATTTAGATTTTTTAATATATAATAAGCAAATAAGATATTTTCTTTAGTCTTCACACATATCCTTGTTATATACTTCATATGCTTCATATGTCTTCTACACTATGAGCATGGAAAAACGTAAGTATTCTATATTATAGTTATGAAATAAAAATTGAGTGATATTTATCTCAATAGTAATATATAATAACCTTATGCAATACTATTGGAAGAGAATGTGCTAATATTTAAATCTAATGTACGTGGGAGACAGTATGTAAAATAATTTTGTCACATCTATTTAATTATCTTGGAGATGCAACAATCAATTTTTTATTGATTACACACAAAAAATGAATATAAAATTGAAAATTATATGATTAAACATTATTCTTTATCAAAATGATTAATTTTGATATTGAAACATTGTGTATATTTGTGTGTAGATCTTCATAAGGTATTCATTAAAAATATTATTTGGACCAGATGTAGCCAATGTGACAAATTATTATAGCGCTCTTTATGTTGATCTCCCTTCAAACATGGTAAGAAGTTTCTCTTTTTTTCCTCCTTTAAAAGAGTATAATAAACTTATGTCTTGTAAATGACACTAAAACTTGTTAGGGGATAATTATTATTAAGAATGTTTTAATTTATGATTATTATTTTTTTATGGTAGGTTGGAAGCTTTTTCATGGGATGGTTTGGAGTTGCATTCAAAAGAAACATTTCTCTTTTCTCTGAAGAATTGGCCATTGGACTACCAACAGGGTTGATGGGAAGCATTACTACTTTTTCATCTTGGATTCAAGACATAGTAAACTTAACAACTAAAGGAAAATGGGTAATTGGATTTATTGGTCTTCTTTTAGGTAAGATATACACATAATATAGGTCTTACCTCATTAGATTTGAACTAACTTTTTTATCATCACTAAGAAGTAAATTTATAAATTAAGTATATATTGTTTTATCCCTATATATATCTTAGGTTTTTTTATTTTTTCTCAATCATAAATAATCCAACAATTAAATTAATTGGATACTAAAATATTGTCTATAAAATGATAGGAATGGAGCTGGCTCAAATGTCACTTGCTTTAGGGATTGAATCTGCAAAGTTAATTACATATGTTCATAGTCAAATCAAGAAGAAACAATTAGTCTTGAAATGGACCCCATCTACTGAACATTATCACTATGGTTTATATGGGTCTATCATGTTTATGTTCATGTTTGGAATATTATGGGTAGGAAGCCTTGTTTTATCAGTGTTTGATTTTACATCCCACCATAAGAAAAAGTTATGGATAGCTTGTATGGTTGGACCATTTGGAGTTTGGATAAGATGGTATATGGCACGCCTCAATGGACGAGGAATTGGAGCACAAAAGCACTTAAAATGGCTACCTATTGGAACATTACTTACAAATCTCATAGCAAGCATCATTATGGCTTCTCTATCGATAATTCAACTAGTGGTACAACTTTATTTTTTAAATTTATTCTATTTCTAATTTGAAAATTTTCTTATCTACTATATTATTTCATTGAACTTGATATTTCCTTATTGCAGGTCAAGGATCATACTGGAATAATTGTTATAGAATCCCTTCAACTTGGTTTTTTAGGGTGCATGAGTACTGTCTCTACTTTTGTAGTAGAAGTTCAAGCCATGCATCAAAGCAACCATTCTTGGAGGGCTTATGTCTATATATTATTATCTCTTTTTCCAGCATTTATTTTTGGAACTTTGATATACTCAATACATGTATGGACTAGAGGATACTCTCAAACATGAATATGTAAAATTTTCAAATTCCATATAATTCTTTAGTTGGTGCGCTAAATGTTTTTTAAATATTTTTTAGAAAACTAATAATTTTATCATAAATAACATGCATAAAAGATAATTCTATTATAAAATTTATATATATATAATTTTATAATAAAATTATCTTTTATATATCTTATAGAATATTTTATATTGAAACTAAAGGGGTTCAAATATATAAACTATGTTTAGTATATTTGAGTATCCTTAGGGAATTTTAATTATTTATGTCCAATATCTCATTTAATATTTCCACCTAAAATGTACCACTTAAAAAAATGGTCATGATTCATATAAAATTGTATATTTGAAAATTGTCACTTTTAAACTTGGTCACATGAGATATAAAACGATATATAGAATATTTTAAAATCAATTTTTAGTTACAATTCTAATTAAATTTTATTTTGTGTATACATTTATGTGTATTAAAATGAATGGAAATTTTATAGTAATAAAAATAATTCTAAGGTGTATAAATTTTAGGCATATCCCACAAAAGTGCATGGCAATGCACATTAAACAATTAATTGATTTTAGTGTCGCATAGAGAAACATTCGAAGAAACTAAAAATACAAAGGAATTAAAACAACATAGAATAATTTCATTAGAGATCTCTCCCCATCATTGGCCCAACTAGTTTGAACTCCATTCCTCTATGTGTTAGGACTAACTTCTTCTCTTGTACATTCTACACTCTATGTAATGCCCCTTCACGCAAACCCCAAAGGAACAAGTAAAAATGAAACAATTTTTTTTTTAAGAACATAAGGAAATGTACAATAAGTAATCCAACATAACCAATGTTCAAGTTGCACACTAAATCCCTTGGGGTACACGAGGACATTACCAAAAACTAATCCATAACAAAGTAATAAATGAAATATTAAATAACCAATAATGTAAACCATTCATTCATGACATCAATTAAAACATTCATTCATGATATCAAGAAAGATGTGAATATACCAAATAAAGACCATACATACATATGACAATAAATAAATCATAAAGATATAAAGTATATATATTTCCATAGATAGAACACAACTTAACAATGTTTACAAATGGTAGTTCAAGAATGGGTCATGGGTGTTGGTACCTTGTGCAGATCTAAATACATCTCAATGAAGTCTCATACAATTGCGTGTGAAAACTTCCCGACATGCATTAGAGTCGGTGCATCATGTATGGTGCATTAAAATTTTCAAATGTTTTTGCTCCCCGGTGCATAAGAACCACTAGATCATCAAACAAAACTTAGATGAACGGCTGCATTGTGAGGACCCCGGGGTGCTGGCACAGTTCACCAGCCACACTGTGTGGGTAGGCAAGGGAGGTCCTGGGCCAGGCAGGTCAGCGGTGGCACATGGACTCCCAGATGGGGTTGAGATGGCATGCATGGCTGTGCGCTGGTGTGGTTAGGGTTGACCAACAATAATCCTTACTGGAATTTTTTTTTTTTTTTTGAGATGGCAGCATGCTGTGCATTTGGGACTAGGCTGCCGTTTCAACTGGCGGATTCACTAGCGTCCCTTGGTGATTTCCACGAGGTCATTATGAGACTTAGATCCACACAACGACAATAAAGAATAAAAGCCAAAGATATAATCCATAACAAAATAAACATTAACAAATATAACACATACATGATAATCATTGATAAGAAACCATTTGAGTAAGTACAACATATACATAATTAACTTAACACAATGAATAACAACTGCCATGGCCAATAATTACACCAAGTTAACATTACATTACAGTACAATGTTCTAGAGGTACAATGATACAAAAGTGTTTCCAAACATAAATGGAAACCATACATAAGATAACATGATACAAATAAACTGATGAAAACTGGCTCCAAGACGGATATAACTCTCGAGTCACTGCAACAGCACCAATCCGCACCTCTCGATCCTCGACTGGGGACCCAATGGGGTGCTTAGCACGTTCCACCCGACCACGTGAGTCCGAAGACCCACCCCCTATGCTAAGGAGCTGACAAAAAGAGACCTCAACCAAGAACATCCAAACATGGAACCACAAGACTCAACAACATACAAAAGTATCATAAAACTCAAGGATTACAAAGACATAATCAACAACATCCAAGAATCAACATAATATCTTAAAGTCATAAATCTCATCACATAAATCAAAGCAATAACCAGTAAACAAGTAGCCAAAGGATGATCATGAAACACTTCCAAATCAAACTGGAAATAGCAGAATGCCATTACAGTCAGGTTGCGTTCGGTATTGCAATGCATACAACACCGGGTGCAAAGTTCATGCAAATATCGATGGGGTCATCCGAGGATTTTGGTAGCGCGAGGGTATTGTTCGGGCCGTCAATAATCGATTTAGTCAATATCACCAAACCAACAAACAACCAATCTCCGCGGCGGCTGGAGGAACGTAGAAAGGCGCTGGGGAGTGTCATGCTGCCAATTCCTGCGGTGTCCTGTCTCTTCCTCCCGGAGCGGTTACATCCGCGGTGTTGTGCGTACTTCCCGGCGAATCGGTCCATAGAATTTGACTCATGCGGGCCGTAAACCTCCTGCATTTAGGAGACGGTCAAACCTTACCGGCCATTCGGCCTTCATTAGTCTGCTTATGGAAGCACTAATGAAGGCGAGGCATCCATTTTAAAATCTTATAATGATATTACTACCCAACCTTCCTAAGTTAATTATTAGGTTTTCGCTTGCTTGCCGTACTTTCATTGATTTATCTTGGCTGCCTTACCTTAAATTGGGGTGCGGCCCCCCGCTGGGGCCGCTCTCGTGAGACCCAACAACATAAAACCAAAGTGTAGCAAGGGTTATGCAAGTATGAGATAAAACAAATAATCCTCAAGACCAGAAACCCATCGTAGAGGGCATTTACCCATCTAAAATACATAAACACATAGTCGAGTGCCAAGCGATTCGCCTTTACAACCCTTTTAAAATCATGATATCAAAACACTTGCCACATCAAGGGCACATAAAGAGAGAACATCAACTGACAATCATCTCAAGCCTCTGGAAGTCAAAAAGAATGAAAACCCACAAGCAAGGGTAAAATGAAGCAACACAAGTTTTTCCCCAATAATTCCAACACAAGGATAAAATTTCCCTCAAATATGAGATTATCTCCGAAAAGCCACACAAAGAAAATTTCATCAAAACCCATCCACAAATCAACAATGGTGACACCTCAAATAGGGAAACGCAAAAGAAAATCAACCTTTATTTCAACAAAATCACTTAATAAAACCAAAAGCCACCAACTAGGCATTCTACGGGAGACCTCAATTTTCTCCTCACAAGAACCCCCTTATAGTGGTACGTAAATCACCTTCAGAAGGACAACATGACAATGACAACAATTATTGCAAGGCCACAAGAACTATTTTCAATTTAAATATAATGAGTGAATATACCAAAATAAGATCAACAACTCCATTCAAACAACATCAACAACTTTAATACGAACTAAATCGGAAATCCAAGGAAAACCTCTCGGAATACCCATAACTCAAAGGACTTTTCAATTTGACTCATCAACAACTCAAGCAGAATCATAACAATGATAACATAAACCGATTTACCACTTAGGGTAAAGAACAAAAGAAACATATAGCAACATAAATTAAATTAGAAAAAAAATCCCCCAACTCAAAATCAACTCACGAAAAGTCACATCGAAAGGATCTATCAAAACAATCCATAAGACCACTTATTCAAATACAATATATCCATTCATTCAATAAAAAAAAGTAACTTGAAACAATCTAAAAAGAACATTATCTTAAAGATCAATCATTTCCAATATTTAAGGATAGCACAATATTGCGAAGTGAAGAAAAATTCTAATGTTTTAAGCCATAAGACACTAATCACAAGTATACTCTTCCAACACAAATTAAAACAAATATATTCCAATTTATTACATTCACAACTTATCTTATTCTTGCTTGAAAAGACATATCGTTGTTCTACTTGAAATAACATTGCCAATCATTTTAGTAATTTTTATGTCTTGAAACAATAGTAAGAATACAATAATTAACTATATAAATTGAAGTAATTACTCTAATTGACCAATGAAATATACATTAATTTTTCTCAAGCAAAACCTACTTAGTGTCTTAGATCTCTAATTACATCTATTGAAAGTAAACAACTTTTTTCCTTATTTTAGTTTCTTAACTCTACATTTATTAGTTACAACTTTTACAAGAAATAATTTCCATAAATCAAATTTTAAAGCACTAGACCCTTCTATATTTGATTGGAGCATTTTTCAACATCTACTCATGCATTTATTTGGAAACAATCAACAAAGTATTTAAAAAATTACATTTAACTAATCATAACCACATATTTAATTACCTTGAAAAGAGGACATATAACTAACCGTGCCTTATGGATCAAAGTATGATGAATATGAGTATAAGTTGATTCTTTCATCTCGCCAACTTTATCTTATACACATTGATTTTAAACTACTCCCATTACCTAGCGAAATATCTGTATCTAATGAATTCATGTGGCACCACTTTGATACACTACTTTTGAGACAGTTTAAAGATCAAACAAGCACGACGCCACATACTGTTACTCAGGAAACTAACAGAGTACATAATCGTCGATGAAGAAGAAATCACTAAATCGAATTCCAGAAGCATCTTATTTCTATCAAATATTATGTTAACACTAATCACACACAAAACAACAATAACGCAATTAAACACTTACACAAAATCTGGAAAGGTCACAACGGAGGGCACTACAATATCAAAAGACCACTTTCAAAACTAAACAACGATAAATTACCAAAAAACATAACAATAAACCACTTCTAGAGGACTTCAATAAAACAACACAAATGGAAGGCTAGAGGAGAGTGTCATCGCATGGATTTACATGGATTATCCAGACAACCTATCACAAGGTGTCGCCTCCATCTATACATGGATTATCCAGACAACCTAGTTCAAGGTGTCGCCTCCATCTATGGTTCTCCTAATAGCCTATCTCAAGGCACCGCTCCATAGGATTACTCATGCGAAATAGTTAACCCCTCATGAAGACAAGGCAACAATCATGCCAACCACGGCCTTCTCGGTCCCCTTTAGTCTGTGATAGCACTAACAGGCAGACGAGGCATCATAATTATCTTGTTTAATGTTTAACTACCCAACCCCTAATTAATTACTTAGGTTATCACTGATTACTCTAACTCTACGTGGGTTACCCTAACAACCCCTTTGTGTGTCGACCCCCACTTAGAGCCACTCTCCCTACACACCCAAACACAAAATATCCAACATAAAAGGATTGCACCAACAAGAAATACAATTTAACCAACAAATGGAACATCTGCGAGGCATAACCATCTCACCAAAAACATATGGAACACACCCATAAAACGATACAATCCAAGTGTAAAACAAATCACAATCATAGTCAAAACATAGGCCAAATATCAAATTGCAAAATTAAATATAACATCAGTATCCCCACCTCTGGAAGTTCCTAATCAACAACTTAAGTTCCTATAACAGGATAAACTAACTCCAGGGTTTACTCGCAAGACAAAAACCCAAAATAAAGAAAAATCAAAATTAATTAAATGAATAATCTCGAGAGTAACCAATACATAAACAATGCCATAAAACCATTTGAATACACAATAAATTTCGCCATTAAATAAATCAATTGCTTGAGAAAACTCAATTTAATTTAAAGCACATAATTTATCCCTAATTTCCTCGATTACATTATAACATTGCAACTTGTAACATTATCAAATTATTTCTTGACCACAACAATATAAATAGCCATCTAACATATATATAAATATATATATATATATACATGTATATACACCTTTATACGTATAGACATATATACATATATATATATATATGTATATATATAAAAAATAAGATAATATATATATATTAAAATCCAATATTTAAAACTCATTATAAAAATTAACCAAATAATTCATATATATATATATATATAACATAAAAAATCACATGTGAATTACATCAAAATTTAATACCAAAAGAAATCGAATTCAAAGCAAACTTAACACCAAAAAAAAATCCGTGCGAAGAAAACACACGAAGAGGCCACAGTACACAGTACTGTGGGGGGTACGCAGCCCCCACCGGACAGCGCCCAACAACCTCGGTTGTTGTGCGTAGTCGGTGGTGGCTGCGTATAGCCAGCCACTGGGGCCGTGGGCTGTACGGCCTCGGCCGGCCACCCACCCCCAATTTATAAAAATAAAAATATATATTTTATATATATAGAATATATACCTCAAAAAACCACGAACACCCAGCACAATTTTTTTTTTAATATATATATTTTGTTCAATGCACAGAAAACGCAAGTTCACCCTGCACGCGTATTTTTTTTATATATATAATATATACCTCGAACAAAACAATGTCCAGTATACTTTTTAAAGTATATTTTATATTAAATCCCAATTCATATGAAAATACAAAAGAAACCATGAAAAGAACACGCAATTAATTAAATATATTTTATTCAATACCCTCAAATACGAAATCTGCAATATAGATGTATATATAAATTTTATTCTTTTCACATAAAACGAAATCACACAGGTACACAATATTTATATATATACATTTAAATGACACAAACAAAATAATAACATATATATGTATATCTAATTCTGTTTATATATATATATATATATATTTAACAGGAGATTCAGAGCAATAATATAAATAAATAGATTTTTCAATAGACCCAAGATAAATCTGGGCATGTAAATTCAACCCACAATAAAATGATTTTTATTTCAAAACAATAAATTTCACAACTAAATTATATTGAAGAACTTCAAAAAGGTTTTACTAAAGTTTCCCATAGAAGATTCAAGGGTTTAATACAAACAACTTTTCAATCACATAACCACTTTCAAAAATAGAGGAATGGATTTTCAAAACACGGCAAACAAGATTTTGTTTACAAAACAATAAAATAAAGCAATAATAATTTAAAAGAACCTGGAGTCCTTCGTTCGATGTAGAATCCCCTCTGTAGCTTCTCAATTTCCTGCTTTCAACTCCCTTCTAAACCAAACCTTTTCTTCTTTTCTTACAGAACAATTTTTACCAAGAAGCACAAAAAAACTTATTTTTCTTTTCTTTTTCAGAAAAAACCAGAAAACCCATTGTGTGTGAAAAAAACCCCTTCACAATAAAAATAAATAATAATAAATAAAGCTCTTTATCTTTTTCCTCAAAAATCCTCAACATTCATTGGTTATTTTCTTGCTTTTAAAAACACACATTTATCTCACGATTTTAATTAAAAATTAATTATTTTCTCATGATATTATCCTCACAAGATATTCTCTTCTGATTTTCTAATTTAATATCAAGAAAAAAAATAATATATAATTATCACCATCATTATTTATTTAAATTAATTACTTACACTTTTAATTAATTAAATAACTTTTAAATTTACAATATATTTAAAATTCAACATTTTATTAACTTACAATTAATCAAAGCAACAAAACAACATTAATTAATATTATAACATAAAGATTAATTAAATAACCACTAACCATAAATAAAATAAATAATCAACAATCAAACAATACAAAGACAAGGACAAAACCTAAATTATGACACAACAAAACTCACAACGGGATGATGGACTTGGGATGGGAACACTTCCTTATCAACTCCCTTTTTCAACATTGTACCCGTTGGGTTAATTTAATGCTCGCCCTGTCCTATCAAAATAGGTGGAATCGAGACTTTATTCCTGCAATTCCTCCATACAAATAAACATCAAGTAACATGTAAATCTCCATTGCAAACACACCGTGAAAGGCAATTGTGGAGTAGGAGGGCACTCGTAAGCAAGTGATGCTACTTTGTCCTTTCACCATGACTCACTAAGAACAACATCAGAAAACATAGCATCATAGAATCACAACATCGACATATACAATATTAAAGAAAAACCATAGCATAATCAAATAATCTAACCACCACATAAAGTATCATAAATCATTATCATAATGTCAAGTGCAGCAAACCAACCAAACTATGAATCCACACACAACCAAGTTGGTGAACTAATCACCATCACAAACCAGTATCAAAGAGTATCAACAACATGGGGGTATTACACTCTAAACAAATTGTACATTGTGGAATTTTTCCCTCCATCAGCATATTGGAAGTTTATTTGGAGGTTGAAATTATTGATAAAAAAATTGAGAAACATGTCAAGGGATGATTGGATAATGTTATAATAGAAAACAATAAAAAATGTTTAGCCAACCATGAAGTACATAGATAAATACCAATTGTTAGTTGTAAGGTATGATATCACCTACGTTATGATCTCTGCATTATGATTTTAAACTAATTTTAGGGTCACTATCCTTTATTTCTAGTCTTCCACGCAATTTAGACTAATTTATATAAACTTTGGCCTTGTTTTCACCTCTAACATGTATTTTATGAGTCACGAGCTTGAATTCCAAGTTGAAACAAGTTTTCAAGAAAATACAAGTGCCCCATCATATAAGTTTTTCAAATTCCACTTCCTCCTCCTAGATCTCCATGGTTGCATTTCCCTTGAGATCCTAAGATTATAACATAACATACCCTCTTGGCATCAGGTCTTTATTTTTGATAAATACATTCACCATGGGGATCCCTTACACCATGTCGAATACTTTTCAACTATATACTTAATTCTTCCATATGATGATCCTCCTTTGGGATTTTTCCCTTGTATCCTTATGGATCATGGTATAAAATAATTCTATTCCTTGCCCCATTCTTTTCTCAATTCCTCCTATGAGGTGATACATGTATTTATACACCATTTCTCTATAAAATTGTTCATAGAATACACCTTCTACAGTTGGCACAATGCAAACAATCCTCTACTAAAAGTTTTTAGGGAGTACACTTCTTAATTATTTTTGTTTCTTTTCTACATGTCTTTCTAGCTTCTTAGTGGTCTCCTCTAGCCCATTTTCCTTGAAATCTATTGAACATATCTAAAATAAACTAATATTTCAAACATATAATTATCTCTAACTTATCACTACCTTCCATTAAAGTAGAACAAACAATACTAGATCAACCTTCACTTCATTGTGAAATCCCTTGTCCTACCCCTTTGCCCATGGGTCCCTTATGTGAACATTTCTAGAAATTCAACCTTCTTTTCTTCCATCCAAATCTAAACAACAAGCATTAACATTCCTTGGTGGTATTCTCAAACATAGTGCGACACTTCTCTTAGAATCTAAAGCAAACACTCTTCCTCCTCTTCAATTTGATTAACCTCCCAAGTGTTATTTTCATCCTCTTTCTTATACATATCATAGGATTGTAGGTCACCCTAGTAATCAATATAGAACTTTAAATAATAAGATATAAGATCTCATAGATGATGGCCCTATCATTGTCTCTTCACATGATACAAATCTCTCATCTTCACTCAATAATATGCCTACATTGATAGTTGATCCCCAAAAATACATGAAGTATCTTATACCCACGTTTTCCATGATAATGGACATAACCTTATTGTTGGAAAAGAATTTCTAAACCATTATAAACCTATTAATTCCTCAAGCTCCCCTACTTTACCCATTATTAATGGAGAAACTATAGATGATTGTATATGTCCTAAGTCCCACAAGGCATACCAAAAAAATTTGATAGTTCCAAAGGTTATTTTTTTGAGGACCAATGCACTACACATGAAATACCAATAATGGAAAGGTTTGTAATCCAAAGAAAGATGAAGAAGCCAAATCTAAATGTTTAGGAATAGCTTTGTACTTATTGTAATCTAACATTGATTGAAGAGGAAAAGAGAAAGAGGGACATATTGTAAAGTAAAATATAAATATCATAAAAGGTCGTAAAACAATAATGGACATCCATCCTCTATCTAACTACCCAACCCTTTACATCTCAACATGTAATAATCTATAGAAAAAAGCATAAGATATCACAAATATACATCAAGAAATATGAATCATACATAAATAAAGTTAGAATCTTGAAGAAACAACACAATTATATACATGTGAAGGATCAACCACATAGACACATACATTGAAGCTCCTTTGTGGCTAGAGAATAGGACAAAGAAAAGGGAATATATATATATATATATATATTATGATTGAGCATTAGTATCATAATCTTGCATATACAAGCCAACTTTAAAGAGAAGAAAAGAATAATAGCATATACTTGTAAATGATCCAACCACTTTTACATTCAAATTCCTAAGGTATCTATAGAAGAGGAGGAGCAAGAAATGAGAGGAAGAAAATAGGGGAGAAGTAGTTGTAGATGACTTGACTTACACTTGAGTTTCAAATGTGCTAGCTTGTCGGAGATGTATTTACACTCATACCTACCACTTGCAAGTTTCTTTTTTTAAAAGCCTTTCTTTAGCTTGTATGATCTCCCTTTGAAATATATATCAAGGTAAATCAGTCATAAATATTTCACCTTATGAGAATCAAAATATTTTAACTAATGATATTCTCCTTTAGAAAATTTCATTTGTCTAAAATCATTTACCTACCTTGTAAATCTCATTTAGCTAAATAATTACCTTGAGAAATATTTCCTTCCACTTTGATTCACATTGCAAATCTATTTCACCTTTTTATGAAATCATTTATTCACCTTTATGGATAATATTTCTCCACACATTTAATCTTTGCAAACATTTATTCCTCATGATTCACTTGTGCATGTATTCCATTCAATTGCATATTTACTTGGTTCCTCCTTCCCATACACTTTTATATTTTCCTTTAAAATATTAAACCACTTTAATGTTTTAATTTATTTATATTCTCAGTCATTTTAAATTTAAATTTGCCTACCTCCATTTTAATTATTAAAGTAACTAAATATTAATATTAAATCAATTTTTCATTTCCTAGTTTTTTGTATTTTTGATGCAAGAGCATCCTTGGTTCTTGGCAATTTTGCATCAACCAAAAATATTTTTTTATTTTTTTCTTGCTCAATTCATGTTGGTGGACTTGTCATCTTTGCTCACTAGGTCATGCGGATCTTTGTGCACATTGTGGACATGTTCATTTTTCTTATTCCAAGATTTGGGTGTGATTGGATCCTTTTCCAGCAAGTTATCGCTTTTGGAACTTCGTGGTAGTTTCTTGAACTGGCACCAGAATAGTTTTCAAGCCTAACGGTTAATTTGATCGTTCATGGATCATCCACGTGACTTGCAGATCTCGACGGTGCGATTCTAAGTGTTTCGTGGAGTGTCCCCAACCTTCCTTATAGGTCCACACTTCATTCTATGCACCTTTTGATGGAGTAATTCAAATTTGAGGACGGCCTATTCATGCACACATTACATTTTCTTTCCTTGGATAATGTGATGATCTTTGGCCAACACAGATGTTTCCAAAATCATGGATATAGTATAAAGCTTGTAATCGATCATTAGAATAGGGGCAGTGGAGTTAGTAGTTGATTGAGTAGATTAAGGTTTATCTGAATTGTAAGAGTTATGCTCGCATATAGGAGCATATTGGAATGTTGTAATATTATATTAGGCCTATGAGCCAAATCTATAAGCCCGAATGTTGCCGGTCGAATGTAATTGAGATTTATATTAATGAACATATTTGCATCTGCATTTGCCTCCATATTCTATGTTGCTTCTATTGTGTTACTCTTGCTGCACGGTCCAAATTGTTCTTGTTGAGGACCCTCCTACCATGGTTGCATTAGATTGGTATTAGAGCGAGATTCGTTCCTTGGGAGATCGTCAGAGTTTGCAAAGTCATGTTGAAGATTTGTTGTGGGGTGGTGGATTGAGGATCCGACCTGCAGCTATAGAGGACTTGTGTAAAGATGGTGGGAAGAAGAAATGGAAGAGGAAATGGAGCACGTGGAAATGCAGACCCTACCTTAATGGAGATGTTGAGAGGAATTGCTGCCAGATTAGATGCAGTCGAAACGGCCCAGAGAATAGGTCAACCAGTTGATGATGTGAGTGATGAAGAGGTAGAAGTACAACAGGAAAGAGGAAGAGAAGAACCTGGTCTTGATCAAGGAGAGGAGAGGTTCATAAGAGCCCTAACCAGAGCGAATACAAAACCGCATTTCAATCCACCAAATTATAATGGTAAACTAGATTCAAAAGAATTACTTGATTGGATTACTAAGATGGAAAAATATTTTGAATTTAAAGGTACCACTGAAGATAAGAAGGTGAAATATGCTTGTACAAAGTTGAGAGGACATGCATCCCTTTGGTGGGAACATTTGCAGACAGATAGGCAAAGAAGAGGAAAAGAAATGATAAAATCATGGGATCGGATGGTGAATAAGTTGAAAACGAAGTTTATGCCTGCAGACTATCAGATCAGTTTGTTCTGAAAGTTGCAAAATCTGAAGCAGAAAGATTCAAGTGTGACAAAGTATATTGAGGAGTTCTATAAGTTGAATATTAGATTTGGACATTCGAAGGATGAGATTGAGCAAGTAGCTAGGTATGTGAATGGTTTGTGGTCATCTATACAGGATGAGATCAGTTTGATTAAGTTGCAAAGTGTGGAAGAGGCATATCAATGTGCCCTAAAAGCAAAAGAGAAGTTGAATAAAAGACATGAGCAAAGACAAAGAGGAAGAGGTGGAAAAATTCAAAGAGGAAGAATTTTTACTAGAGGAGGAAGAGGCTCTTTTGCAAATCAGAATAAGGATAAGGAGGTCGGTAAGAATGATAATTCGTATCATAGAGGTGATAGAAATTCTTATAGAAAAGGAGGATATGGTGGTTACAGAAACGATGATAAGGAGAAAATAGTATTCAGAGGAACTTGTTTTAAATGTGGTGGAGAAGGACATAGAGCATTTGAATGTAATCAAGGAGAGACAAGCAGAAAGACAAAGAACAATAGGAGAACAACCTTTGTTGAGGAAGATCATGTCGGATCATCTAATAAACCAGAAGATGGAGAAGTGTTGGTGAATAGAAGGGTATTGTTACAAAGTGAAGTAGAAAAGGAACCATTGCAGAGAAATAATTTGTTTCGGACTAGATGCAAGGTAGTTGGTAAATGTTGCAAAGTGACTGTTGACAGTGGAAGTTTTGAGAACTTGGTTTCTAAGGAGATGGTGACTAATTGAGGTTGGAAAGATTGAAACACCCGAAACCCTACCAGATAGCTTGGATTCAGGATGAGCATAAGATACTGGTAAGTGAATAATGTTTGGTGAAATTGAAGATAGGAAATTATCATGATGAAGTTTTGTGTGATATTATGTCTATGGATGTATGCCATGTTTTGTTGGGAAGGCCTTGGCAGTATGATAGACAGGTTATTCATGATGGAAAGAAGAATATATATACTATTGTTGCTAATGGCATGAAGCAAATTTTGTTGCCTTTGGAAGATGTTCCTACAGTCGAGATTTGTATGAGTACTAGAGTTTGTTTGGTTGATGGAAGGAGATTCTTAGATGGGTTGAGACATGAGAACATATGATATGCCTTGGTGCCTAAGAAGACTGAAGATTTGAAGCATGCAGAAGAACAACCGGAAGAGATAAAGGAATTGTTGACAGAGTATGAGGAGATCATTTCAAATAATGTTCCTGATGGATTAACACCTATGAGGAGTATTAGTCATTGCATGGATCTGAGTCCTAGAGCTAGTTTTCCTAACAAAGCAGCACACTGGATGACACCGACAAAGAATGAAGAATTGAATAGACAAGTGCAAGAATTGTTGAAGAAGGGTTTGATCAAAGAAAGCTTAAGTTCATGTGCAGTACCTGTTGTGCTAGTACCTAAGAAGGATGGAGAATGGAGCATGTGTACAAATTTTAGAGCCATAAACAAGATCACGATGAAGTATAGATTTCCTTTGCCCCGGATGGATGACATCATGGATTGCTTGAATGGAGCTAAATAGTTTATGAAGATAGACTTGAAGAGTGGATATCATCAGATCAGAATCAAAGGAGATGAGTGGAAAACAACATTCAAGACAAATGAAGGATTGTATGAGTGGTTGGTGATGCCTTTTGGGTTGACAAATACACTGAGTACTTTCATGAGGCTGATGAATTAGGTATTGAAGAAATTCTTGGGTAAGTTTGTGATTGTTTACTTGGATGACATCTTGATTTTCAGTAAGAGTAGACAAGAACATTTGTTGCATATCAGACAAGTTTTGCAGAGGTTCAGAGAAGAGTGGTTGTTGATAAACATTAAGAAGTGTAGTTTCATGAAGGAGGAGTTTGTATATCTAGGATTTGTGATCTCTGTGGATGGATTAAAGATGGATCCTGAGAAGGTGAAAGCAGTTGTTGAATGGCCTACACTAGATAGCATTGGAGAGGTAAGATCATTTCATGGATTAGCTAGTTTCTACCGAAAGTTCATTAGGAATTTTAGTTCTATTTGCAATCCTATAACATAAACAATGAGAGGAGATAGGAAGGATTTTAGATGGACATTTGGAGCAGACTGAAGTTTTGAGTTATTGAAGCAGAAGGTGACTGAGCAACTTGTGTTGGCTTTACCAGATTTCAATAAGGTATTTCAAGTAGACTGTGATGCAAGTGGGAATGCAATTGGAGCAGTGTTGAGTCAAGAAGGGAGACTAGTAGCTTACTTCAGTGAGAAACTGAATGATGCTAGGAGAAGATATTCAATGTATGATAAGGTGACTGACCAACTTGTGTTGGCTTTACCAGATTTCAATAATGTATTTCAAGTAGACTGTGATGAGAGTGGGAATGCAATTGGAGCAGTGTTGAGTCAAGAAGGGAGACTAGTAGCTTACTTCAGTGAGAAACTAAATGATGCTAGGAGAAGATATTCAATGTATGATAAGTAATTTTATGCTATAGTTCAAGCCTTGAAGAAGTGGAGACATTACTTGTTGCCTAAGGAGTTTGTGTTATATACAGATCATCAGGCTTTGCAATATTTGAACAGTCAAGGTAAGTTGAATCAGAGACACATAAGATGGGTAGAGTTCTTGCAAAGTTATACTTTTGTTTTGAAGCATAGGAGTGGAAATTCAAATAGAGTTGTTGATGCTTTGAGTAGGAGAAGGAATTTACTGATAGAAATGAGAGTGGAGGTATTAGGCTTTGAAGAGTTGAAACACTTGTATGAGGAAGACCTGGATTTTGCAGAACCTTGGAGAGCTTGTAAAGAACTTGTTTTGGAGGATAGAAGTCAGTGGTTGGATTATTTCGTTCAAGAGGACATGTTATTTACAGGTAATCAGTTGTGTATACCCCGGAGTTCAATGAGGGATAACTTGGTGAGGGAGAAGCATAGTGGAGGAATGTCAGAACACTTTGGAATTGATAAGACAGTAGCATTGGTAAGTGAGAATTATTTTTGGCCGCAAATTCATAAGGATGTTACAAAATTTGTGCAGAGCTGCAAAGTTTGTCAAGTTACAAATGGGAGTAGTTAGAATGTTGGATTGTATAAACCTTTGACAGTTCCAGAGAGACCTTGGGAGGATCTCAACATGGATTTCATACTTGGTTTGCCGAAGACCCAAAGAGGTAATGATTTTGTATTTGTGGTGGTTGATCGATTTTATAAAATGGCACATTTCATACCATGTAAGAAGACAACAAATGAAGTACATGTAGCAGACTTGTTTTTTAGGGAAGTGGTCAGATTGCATGGGTTACCTAGGAGTATAGTTTCAGACAGGGATACAAAATTTGTTGGTTACTTTTGGAGAACACTTTGGAAGAAGTTGAAGATAGATTTGAAGTTTAGTTCTACTTTTCACCCATAGACTAGTGGACAGACCGAGGTAGTGAACAATAGTTTAGGGAATTTACTGAGATGTTTGGTTGGAGAGAAAACTGGAAGTTGGGATTTAGTCCTTGCACAAGCAGAGTTTGCTTACAATAATTTAGTAAACAGGAGTACAGGAAAGACACCTTTTGAAATTGTTATTGGAGTTCATCCTAGAGGTATATCAGAATTGAGAGATATTAGTATGGAAGGTAAACGGAGTGCAGAAGCAGAGGAATTTGCGGAACATATGAAGAAAGTGCATACTCAAGTGAAACAATAGTTGGAAGTTGGCATGGATTGATTAGTTAGTGCAAGAAGGCCATTGGCCTTGAGTCTTGTACTTGTTATATTATTCCTTATTTAGAATAATTGCAATGTATAATGTCAAGTGGGAGAATTTTTGGAAATAGGATGCCATTTAATTGTAATCCTAAACATTATTTATTTCATGTATCTCCTAAGTCCTTGAAATGTGTTCAACAACACTAGGATTAGGATGAGATTAATATTTAATGAAATAATCATGTTAATTGACATTTGTAATTATTTATAAATGTTGGGAGCATGTGAGGGCGTCCATTATGGTTCCTATAAATATTAGGGCACATGGGACAGCCATGTTAGTGACACTCACTGCTAGTTAGGTAAACCCTATTTAGAGTAAGAGATAACACTTCTAAATGCATGTAAATATCCTAGGAGTTAGGGTTTGAGGTTTGCATGATTGAAGTTCAGTTCAGTTCAGTTCAGATCATACTAGTTTAGTTCAATTCAGTTCAATTAAGAATCAATTTAGTTTAGTTGGTTTAGTTTAGTTTAGTTTAGTTTGGATTTAGTTGATTCAGTTAAGTTTACTTTAGTTGATTATCTTCAATTAGTTTTAGTTGACTTGATTAACTTGGAATGCATAGCTAATGACTTGAGTTGTATGATAGATAACATAGTTCACCTCCGATTAACAAGGGATAACCATTCTTGCATAAATGGTGTTGAGTAAATGTTTCAATTAACAAGAAATTACTTGGAGCCAACTTGGGCACCCAAGTTGTCTTCTTGGAATTACCCCCTTTGCATGCTGAGATATTTCTGAAGGCTTAGTTAAGTGAGACCACTTTTGGGTGCCTACTTTGAGGATGAAGCCTTGGAGATATTTACATAACAAAGGTTCAATTGCCACTTCAGTTTGGGACTCCCAAATGCATGAAGATGACCATTTGACATTGTTCTTCACAGAATAACCCTATTTTCATGAGATAGGCATACCTTTTAGGGATAGGGCTTGAGCATTGTAATTGTAACTCATGTTGAGTTTACAAAGCTAATTAAAGCCTATTTATCTCAAGCAAGTTGAAGCGAGTTATTATCAGTTTTATTGCAGGTTGTGAAGAAGTTCTTGTGAAGGTAGAAGAAGAATTCTCAAGCAATAATTGAAGCTATTGTAATCTACTTCAGAAGATTGAATAATAGAATAATTCTTGGTGGAGTTTTTTCCTAAAACGGTTTCTCCACGGTACATCTTGTGTAATCTTTCTAATATCATGTCTTCTTCTTCTATCAACTTTTGTCTACATTCTACAATAGTAAAATGGATTAATCAAGATAATCACCCACAAAGAATATGTAACAAAGGAAAAAGCTTATTTAGATCAGCAATATTATAGTTTTATAGAGTATTAAGCTAAGAAAACACCTCATTTTTCAACAAAATAATGTAACACAAAGCATGGTAGTCTTTATGTTCATGTGATATATTATTAAATACTAATATTTATTATAAGAAATATTAATACTATCATGAAATGAAGTGGGGTTTTGATTTATTGAAAGTTATTAAAGGCATTTTCACCCCATAAAATTTGAACTAGAATTTTGCACTCAGGTGGTGATGCAAATGAAGGTCTCTCTCTCTCTCTCTCTCACTCACTCCTCCTCTCTCTTCCTCTACCCTGACCCTAAACCCATAAAACCTCTGCCCTCCCTTCGCTATCTCTCTCCCCTCCCTCCTCCTCTCTCTCTCAAGTCTCTCCCTCCTATCTCCTCAACCATAAGCCACTTAGAAACTTCTGTCATCTGCCCTCATGCTCTTCCTCCTTCCCCTCCTGATTCTGTGGAGGTGAAAATGATTAGGAAGCTGAGGAATTCTGAGTTATATGAAGAAAGTGCATACTCAAGTGAAACAATAGTTGGAAGATATGAACAAGTATAAGGAGAAAGCAGATGAGAAGAGGAGACATAAGGAGTTCGAAGTTGGAGATGAGGTGATGGTGTATTTAAGAAAGGAGAGATTTCCAGTTGGGACATACAGTAAACTGAAGATGAGGAAGTTTGGACCTTGTAGGATTTTGAGGAAATTTGATTAAGGAAATGCATATGAAGTAGAGTTACCGAATGGCATGGGTATATCACCTAAATTCAACATTGCAGACCTACACCAATACCATGAAGCAAAATTTAGAGAAGACGGTGAAGTACGATTGGAAAACCAGTTTCCTAAGCAGCAGTCAAATGAGATTGACGAGATTTTGGATGTCAAAGATGGGAGGAAGACTCGTGGAAGACAGTACAAAGAATATCTTGTGAAATGGAAAGACAGACCAGTTGAGGATTCTTCTTGGATTTCTCAGGCTGAGGTAGACCGACTTGGTTTTCCTTTAGCCCCAACAAAGTGAGGGACTCACTTTTCATTAACCTTGGATGTCTGATGCAGGAGCATCCTTGGTTCTTGGCAATCTTGCATCAACCAAAAATATTTTTTTTATTTTTTTCTTGCTCAGTTCATGTTGGTGGACTTGTCATCTTTTCTCACTAGGTCTTATAGATCTTTGTGCACATCGTGGACATGTTCATTTCATATTCCACAGATTTGGTGATTGGATCCTTTTAAAGGCAAGTTATAAGCTTCCGAGAACTTCATGAGTTTCTTGGGCCGGCGCAGATAATTTCAAACCTAGCAGATTAATTGATCATTTGTGGAATGCGTCCATGTATTGTGGATCTCCACTTGGTGTGATTCTAAAGTGTTACGTGAGTGTCCCCGACCTTCATTATAGGTCCACACTTCATCTTATGCACCTATTGAAGAGTAATTCAAATTTGAGGCCAACATATTCATGTGCACGTTACATTTTCTTTCCTTGGATAATGTGATGTCTTTAGGCGACAGGATGTTTCCAAAATGTGATATAGTATAAAGCTTGTAATCGATCATTAGAATAGGGGCAGTGGAGTTAGCAGTTGATTGAGTAGATTAAGGTTGATCCGAATTGTAAGAGTTTCACTCGCATATAGGAGCATATTGGAATGTTGTAATATTATATTAGGTCTGTAAGCCGAATCTGTAAGCCCGGATGTTGTCGGCCGAATGTAATTGAGATTTTTGCTAATGAACATATTTGCATCTACATTTGCCTCCATATTTTGTGTTGCTTATGTTGTGTTACTCTTGATGCACGGTCCGGATTGTTCTCGTTGAGGACCCTCCTACCGTGGTTGCATTAATTTTTATAGATAACAACATGAAATGGTTTGCATCCTTGGAGAATGGATTTTTGGATTTGGTCTTGCTTCTGGATTAAAGATGAATACCAATAGATTTAAAATCTCTTCAAGGACCATGGCAGACACACTATGGAGCTTTGTGGCTTGGATTGAAGTTTTCAATGGATTTTAGGAAAAAATATTTCAATAATAGAGACAAATATAATTAAAATGGCCAACTCATATTTCTTACGCCAATGGCAGGGATTATCTTTGATGACATCTTTATTTCTTTCTTGGACTCCCATGAACCATTGGATCAAAAGAGATCAATGTCACATAATAAATATTTAAAATATAAAGGCTTTACTTTACTGTTCATATGATTTATAATGTAGGAAATGAAAATTTATATTTCCCTTTCCTTATGGTGGGCCCTAGATGATTACTAAATTTCATCATCTAATGATGGGGGTTATAATATTAACTTTTTCTTTTCTTTAAATTCCTAGCAACCATTGATTTGATTAAATCAATAGCACGCAATTAATCTCAACACCAAAGCCTTTAAAATATTTAAATAATACTTCTTGATGTGAAGTTGGAGGATGCAACCACTGGTGAGAGTTTATAAATATTATCAAAATATTTATAACTCATAGGAACCATTGAATCAAAGATCCAATAGACCATCGGGCTTATATTCAAAGATCCCTAAACTCACAACATTCTTTAATGATACCAGTGCACTATACTTTACAAATAATTGTGACATACTTCCAATGGTAGTGCCCTACTATCATTTGATTTCTTATTACTTGTGGCACCTATAGTCTCAATTTGCCTATAACATGCACATTGGGTATTTATTTTATACCTTTAGTTATTGTGCTTACTTACTATTCCACTATTTTTCCTACTTGAAGTGTAGAAAAGCTTGTAGCATATATTAAGGCTTTGCATTTAAAAATTGGTAAGAAATATATCTACTAGACCATAATATTGTTGGATTTTGCAGCTCAAGAAAGGGATTGGTGCAATTTTATTTCCATGGTGCACAAACTTTAAAAGGAAAAGTTCTGAAGTAATATTCATACCAAACACCTATGGCATATAGCACCACACTACAAAGATGTTGCATAGTCTTTGGCACCATCCTCTAGGTGAACTCTGTGCCTAAAAATCATTGCTAGATATCTATATTGTTTGTCATTTATTTATTATATGTATATTCATTTTGCAAAGACTTGAAACCCTTACTTGGATGTACCATACATTATCTTGCTTGTGTAATATCCTAAATTCTACTGGTTGCTTCATTTTTATGACTATATTTAATTATATATAGTGTCATTCACAATTCTTGTGCAACTTACTCAAATTAGATGACAACCTTGTGAGTGAATTTTTGGATGCAACCTCATCCTTGGTCACAATCTTTAATTTGACTTGGTCTTGGCACACCAATGCCCATAATTTCTCCAAGAGACTTATACCACCATTGCTTCTAGGAAAAGTTATGGCATGCTTGCTCCAATTTCCTAATGGTGTGTGGGATTCTAGATTGGTAGCAAGCCTATGCAAGCAAATTATGCATGCAAATTTAATAAGGTGAAATTTCCTGTCTAAAATTGCTTCATGCCACACACCCCACAACCCCTCATTCTTCTTTACTTGGGTTGTGAGATATGTTTCTTTACCTTGCTACATTCCCTTTGTTCTTTTTTTTTTTGATAAATTAATTAAGGAAACTAGGGTCCTAGCCCCTTTATAACATAGAATCAACAAAGTGCAAAGTAAAGTAGAAAACAATTGCAACCTTGCTGCTAGGACAAATAACATAAAAGGTCTGAATAATATCATAACTAGACCTAGCAATTCTCATGCCCTTGATTTGAGCATGAGACTAAGAAATGTGCTTTGGAAGACCTTTCTTCCTTCTTTGGACAACACTCCAAGAAACCTCATTATCCACATTCAATAGAACAAGAGAGAGGAGGGGGAAGCCTCTTCAAGGCCCCACTTAAGGGTTGCATATGGAGGAGAGAAATTCTTAACTAGGGAAACAAATCCATGAGAAGGTGCCACACAACCTAGAGGAGGCACATCAATGTCACCCACAAACACAAAGGTAGAATCTAAAGGAGGAGGAGCAACATACAATATAGGTAGATCAAGGACCACCATATCATCATCAGTAAGAGACTCAAAAGCCTTTGAAGCAAGAACATCTCCAACCCCATTCACAATAAGGTTATTTTGTAGAACATTCTTCCACCAAGTGGAAAATCGTGAGACCTTCGAGTATAAGCAATTTGATGCCAAATGTCTCATAACAAATAACCACCTGCGTCAAAAGAGAATGCTTTTGTAATCTAAAATCTAACTCCAATAGCAATCAACAACTTGTAAAACAACCTCAATAGGGAGAGGTTTAGAAATATTCTAACTCCACCAAAATATGAGTGTAGGTGTTGTGAGAGAACATAGTAGTGGCATGATCTACCATAATAAACCAACCCACGAAGTTTCCAATAGCATTATAGCAAGAATCACACCAAAAATGAAGAAGAAGACTCGTAGGGCAAATCCAAAGTGACAATGATTAAAGGACTCTGTGAAAGAGTTAATGGAAACACAAGGCTTCAGTAGGAGGGCATGTTGGCCCTAGAACCAAGAGTGAGCATAAAAAGGAATATTCAGATCAAATCAAAGATGACCACAAAGAATCCTTTGATACAAGAGTTTATTTCAATTTTCTATTCTGTAATAAGATGCTTCTACTAGTTTAAATCACTAAACCAAAGCCACAATTTATTAAATCTACAGTCAGACCCTTTTGAAAGAAATATTCCTATTTTTTGAAACTTCATCCCCAAAATCACAATAGGAGTTGGAATAGTAGAATCACCAGCAAAACGCTTCCGAGGAGTTGAACAACCGATGCGAACAATACTTGCATAAGCTTTGCTTGAAATCCCACCACCAGCGACAGGGGATAGCCCACCACTAGGGGAAAGAGGAGTCTCTTTCATGCAATAATGAAGAGCACCGTGGGATACCAAAACTCCACCACCAGACAAATCAGCAATAAAA
>VDFB02265627.1:0-24770 GCA_007258455.2 Sequoia sempervirens
AATAGATACCAAATGTTGGAGCAAGGCTTCACTTTTATAGAAAAGGAGAAAAAATTTCAACTCCCCTTCAAGGCACGCCAAAAGTCACAGAAGAGACTTTTCAAATTTCAAGAATTTCTAATTCTTCCTCAAGGGTGGCGTCCCACTTCATGGCAACATTAACTTTATTTAATATTCTATTTTCTCCTTAATGACTTTGACCCCCCTTCAAGTCCACATTTTAAAACAACTTGAAGTTATTCCACTAGGCCATGGGGTCAACTGAAAAATAGAACATTAATGCCTTTATTTCAAAATTTCACCAAAAAATGCTTTTGAAAGCCAAAACTTAAACACAAGCAACTGCTCCAACTGAAAAGATGAACTGAAGGTTGACAACTGAACCACTGCCAAAATTAGTATTTACTAAAAATAGTAAATACCTAGAAATGCCACAAACCTCCAAGCAAGGAAACCCTAATTTCACTTCTGATCAACCTACGGATTTCCAGAAATAGGCTATCAATTAAAGAAGAGCGTATGGCCAAAATGGGGACATTACATTCACATTACTCAGAAATCTATTACATAGTATTGCCTTTATAAGGCCATTATACCCGTATAAAACTAATACAGGAATATAACTTCCAAAACCAATTTTATTTACTAAGTTAACAATAGCATGTTAATTTATTTATTTAACTGTATATGTCAAGTACTAAATTTTAACAGTTTTTTTCAGTGATTGAAAATCAAAGATAGAGTGTGATGAGTAGAGAAAAAAATGCAGATTTATGAAGAGAGATTGAGCATAGTACAAAGGAGTTTTTTCAAGTAGAGTTTATTGGAGGTTGGTGCTTAGAGGGAGTTGAAGCTCACGTTTGTAAGATCGGTGTCTTATGTGGGTTGTTGCCTACAGTTTGTAAGAAATTAATAAAAGCAATATTTTGCCGTGGTTTTTTCCCTTAGGGTTTTCCACATAATTTCTGTGTTCTTGCATGTGTTATTTGCTTAATGGTTTTGAAGTTATATTTAGAAATTTGAAATAAGTGCTAAAATTTGTCCTAATACTGATTCACCCCAGCCTCCGCCCTGCGTCCCCTTAGTATTAGTGTGTGCTCTTCATCTTGTACTTAAGAAAGTACACCCTGTACAAACTCAAGGGGTGCCTTTACATGTGAATCCTTACTCTTAGGAAAGGTGTCCTAATGATGTTTGCCAAGCACACAACCTTGACAAACCCCCTTAGTATGAAAAAATTTCAGAAGATCAAGCACCAAGTTTTCATGCCAAAGTCCACTCAAAGAATCAACATATGCAAAGAGGGACGATCTTGTAGAAAATGCAAAACCATCAAACTTGTACAAACGAGAACCATGATCCACACTTCCTAAAGCAACTACAATCTTTGGATCCTGTAGCTCTCTAATGACCACATTGTGTGGAGAAAACTTTATTGTCTTCCCATCTCTAGAATGACAAACTCGATAAAGAGAGAGAAGGTTAGCAAAAATCTCAAGAATAAAGAGAACACTGATTTAACGATCTACCAACTGTACTATGCTTGATGCAAAAAATAGAATTTGTGAATAATCTCCAGTTGCAATAAGAGAAGTGTTACTATTAGAAAGTGAAGAAAGAAGATCATGAGAATGAGTCATATGATGTGAGGCACTTGAATCACATATCCAACTAGCAAAAATATATGCAAAGCTCAAGCAAAAAGGGCTCAAGAACAAAGAGGACATTTTGATGTAATGGTTTGCCAACTGCACAATGCTTTATGCCAAACCGGAATTTGTGAAGAATCTCCAACTGTAATAAGGAAGTGTTTCTATTAGAAAGTGAAGAATGAGTCATATGATGCAAGGCACTTGAATCACATGTCCAACTAGCAAAACTATATGCAAAGCCCAAGCAAAAAGGGCTTGGCCTTTATTAGTGGAAGAAGGTTTAGATATAGAAATTTTGTTTTGTTGCATGGCTTCCTCCAAATCCTCTAACCTCTTTGATCACCTAAATTCAGTATGTCAAAGTTTGCCACAAAAACTTCAAGTGTGACTAGACTTTATTTTCTATTAGACTTTTGCTCAGGTTTGGAGCTAGACTCACTTGTAGAAATGTACTTTGTCTTAGGCTTTTGCCTATTTGTACATTTGCCTTTGAAGGGTTGAGTCAATTATGCTTGACTCTTAGAACTAGGAAGAACAACTAATTATATAAGTTCGTCCTGTTCCCGAGTAAGACACAAAAATGTTGAGAGACATGCATCTAAAAATAAGTTCCTAGGGTATCTATAGTGGAGTAAAAGGTAGAGGAGAACCCTTGAAAAGGGCCCTTCAACTTATATAAAATTAGAACCCTTGAAAAGGGCCCTTCAACTTATATAAAATTAAGAACAGACATTTCTTTTTAGATTTTTCTTTCCCACAACCTTACAAAAATGACAACAATAACATGAGCATTGCTAGGAAATCCTCTATCAAGGGATGATCATTAGGAGCAAGAGATGTCAATTTTGCATCTTTTTGCAATGCATAACATTTATTAATGGTGCCAAATATATCCCAAAACTTGTCCCATACTTGCTTAGATGTTGTGCACTCCACAATATGAGACAACAAGCTAGCTTGAAGCGCACAATCCAATTGAATCCATCGCTTTTATTAAGTTTGCTTTTATATGCAATTTTTCCAAACTCCTTAGTAAACTTTGGTGTTTTGTTAGTCAACATTTTCCATAGAACCTTAGATTGTAGTAGTTGTTAATTCTTTAACTTCCATGTGTGATAATTGTGTGGCGTTACAAGTTCAATTCCTAGATTTAGTGATTGGGACAACAAACACAAGGGGAGAAGAAAAGGACAATGACTACTTAAATTTTGCTTTGCAATCCCATCATACTTTATTAATGCAGAAATTTTAACTTCCCTACCAAAACCAAGAGGCACTTAAGTGTAAGATTACAATGGGCAAGACAAAATTGACTATTTATATAACACAACATTTTCTTACAATTTGTAGAAAACTAGGCTTTGCAAACAAAAAATGTAGGTTACAATTGGATTCCTCGCATTTTTTTGATCAATTTCAAAACAACATTTGGTCAATTTTGACTATGGGTGAAAGTTATGCCTATTGCAAAAAAAATGGAAGGGCTTCAAACAAAAATTACAATATGTAGAGCAGAATGAGGAAAAACTAGGTGGATCATGCTTTAGAGCTTGGGAAGAGTTTTTCAATGCTTATAAGATTGAATTATGACATTAGGGTCCAAAGTCGTGCAAATTTAAAAAGTATCTTTTGAGGGCAAAAAAAGGACTCTTGGTGCTTGTTAGGGTGTCACTGCGAAATAGGTGGAGTGTAGGTGGTAGAGGATCGAGTGGAGCTCCTTGGTGGAGTAGCATGACAACATGGATCTAGGAGGAGGTGGTGGATTTGAGTGGCCTCATAGAATAAAGCCCCTTATTGTTAAGCAATTAAGTGCTTGGTTGACGAGACATAGCACTATGCCATTGGCAAGTAGGTAGACAAACTTTGCCATCATCCTATAGATTTGACAACTTCAACTTACGACTATGGATTGTGGATTCCATGCACCCTCAAACTTGCAGAGGAAATAAAAAAGCTATAAATTTGACTAGGTAGGTGCTTTAGCCTTATGGGCACCTTGTGTATGTTGGTTCACATATTTGATGGTACGGGGGTTTGTGGACCCCATACAAATATTAAAACTTAAGATTTAGAAACACCTTATTGTAAAATATACCTCATAGGGCTCATACTTCCAATTCAAAATTGTTGAGATAGTGATGACATAGATGATGTACGATAGTTGCACAAGCTACAAGAATTTGTGAGAATATACCTTTGATGCAAAAAGATGCTGTAGAGATTGTATGATCTATACAACTATATGGATTGTATGAACATTGTACGATTTGGGTATGGAAGCCCTTACAGAATGCCCTTGGAACAAATACAAAACTCATTGAGTTTACTAAATTTGGGCCTTATAGACTCAACAAGATCAAATTTAGGTTGGGACACACTATCAAAAAAATCTTGGCAAAATCTCCTAGAAAATAGAGCTCCAATGCCATGTTGAATTTGACAGAAGAAATTCATAGAAGCAAGATCTTTTGCAACACCAAAGACCCTTCCATAAGAGAGAGAAGGGAAAATAAATTCTATATTGCCAATACTGATACAATACAATTGAAAATAGGGACCTTTGTATATATAGGCAAGGGTGATGTGAGAAGGTAGTTGGGGTAGGTGAGAACTTCACATGTGCATGTGACAAGTGTTCTAACAAATGTCAGTCAATAGACTTAATTCAATATGTGTGAATAAGACACAAAATGTAAAATACTATACTAAAATACATGTTCGCACCAATAAAGGGAGTCTAAATAGCCACTAAGAACCTTTGTTTGGAGGTGAAATTTGTGAAATATTTATGTTGATTTGTAATTTATAATCATACAACACTATGATGTGCATTGTATTTTTTTGGTCTATAAATGAAGGAAAAACTACCTATGAATTCTCTAAATTTAGTTTTTTGCATATTCTAAAGTTTATTTGACAAGATTATGTATTTTTTAATATGCCAAGTTTCACCGAGTCCCAAGTTTGAGTCAAAATATAGGCTTGCCAATTTTTTGTCAAGTTAAAGTTTTTGAACTATAATGTAGAGTACTTCAAAAAACAATGAATGGTACTTTGACATCTCTTTTAGAGATTGCTACTTTCCTTTTGTAATAATGTGGGAGAAATAGCTATGTTTCTTTTGAGAGATAGTTGTACATATTTCTAGCATCAATGAATTAGTAAATTCTTTTATTTAGAATTCTTTCTTGTTGTTGAAATGGTAATTGATTATTGTTATTCGTTATAAAACTAGGAAAGGAATACTCCTTAAATAATAAGTTACAAGACGATGCTTCTAAAAAGAAACAATCGTGAAATAAAGCAAAAAACTGAAAGTTGCCAAAAACTAACTAAAGCAAACTAAGTTAACTGAAAGTAAACTAGCAACTAACTAACAACTAAGATGACCATTAAATATTACAATAGTACTTTAATAGTTGTGTCTATTCTTAGTTCCATTTATTCCTGGTTCATTTAGCTATGATTTTGCAATTGTGTTTATACAACAATTCAATATTCATGTAATTAATTTTTTCCAACTATAACACAAGTTCCTACAAGATAGTGTGTAGTCTATCACATTTTTGATCCAATTTGTTTAGAAGTTCATTTGTCCTAATATAGTGGACGTGTAGAGAAAAGTTGAAAACATTGCAAAAATTTGTGATGCTAATTTTTATTTGCCTTCTACGTGGAACCATGTTGGGAATTTCATTTGTTGGTGATACATATGCACCTAGTCTAAGGCGTCTTGTTTGAAACTTAAATTGTTTTGGCCATTATTGGTACCTTTTTGACCATGGGATTTGGTTTCCATAATTTCACCTGTAGTCTATTCACAACTCAAATGTTAGCATAATTGTATATTTGTGCCGGTGTGTTTTCCAGCAACAATTTTCATGTCTTGAACCAAAAGAATTGATTTTTGACAAGTTCAAAACAATTTTGAGCTATCTCTCACTATTATTAATGATCACGATTCTTGCTTCTTGAGTCAGTTTTGAAAGTCATTATAGAAACTTCTTGGCTTCTAGTTGTGCTACTCCACTATCTTTCATCTAGAATCTCATTTCCAAATGAGGTTATTACTAGCACCTTAGTCAATGCTCTCGTCATCTATCATCTCTAGAACAAGCAATGGGGGATTATTTGCATATGCTTTAGCATGAATACAACTGGGTTCTACTATTACCTTTACAAGGCATTCTTCTTTTGAAGTTTGTTGTGGCTTCCAGCCATTGGCCCCTTATAAGATACTAGTTTTTCTTCCAGCTCCAACCATGCCCCACCAGCAAAAGGAGCAAGACAAAGCTTCTTGCTTTGTGCAAATTTCGATCCAACTTGATGCTAAAATTCAAGATATCCTCTAGCATACTCAAGCCAAATTCAAGGCACTTTATAAACATCATCGAGTACCTCATTCTTCGAAGTCAATGATCATGTTTGAATTCACTTTGTTCAACAAAGATTTCATAATCAACAACCTCATAAGTTAAAGCACAACTGTTATGGGTCTTACACAATTTTCTACTCTATGGCCTCCAGTGCTTTTTGCTTGGGTTTCCCAACTTAGCTTGACATCCTTGATGTCGTTAGTGTGAGCCAGATCAAGCCGTATGAGCCACCTAACTTTGAGGATGAGGTTTGCATCTCTCATCTTGAAGATCCAGTCCTAAATTTTCAGTAATTATTGTTGATGATGCTTTAGTCAATGGTTGGATTTGGTCCAATTTGTAGAAGCATTCCACTCCTTATGAGGTTGGCTGCAAAAATACTTTTTCAATATGGGCTATGTGGGTCTCCAAGTTAGCTTTTGCAGCAAAAGTTCCTTTGTAATGTAGAGGATTAGGACAGCTTCCGTTAGGTAGTAGGAAATGGAAAACGTCACTTGCGGTAGTCTTTATTGAGAAAGACAAGTCACATGTAGTATTTCTATTTTTGTAAAGTCAAAAGCCACATATAGGTCTGCTTTCAGAAATTCACAAGTAAGCACCATTTTTCAGAATGTTACCTAAATTTTCTATTTTTAGAAACTTCATTCTCCTAGAAGCATCCTATATATATATATATATATATATAAACATAGGTACCTAATATAGTGAAGGTACACCATCCACTTTTGTAACAACTCTTCTGTCTTGCTTATTGATACAGTTGTCTCCTTTAGCACATATCACTCTCTTACCTAATTGCCAGTTTTAGGTAAATTGCAGATACCTAGTAGAGTGTTTCACACATTGCATGGCTCTGATCTGCCCCTGTTGCTCTTATGCTACTTTCCTATGTAGAAAGTTTCTATTGCTTGATGAGCCTTTTGTTTTCATGAGTCTCATTGGATTGATATCAACTGGGTTATAATTTATTTGGCAGGGAGATATTGGTTTAATTGTTTTTACTTTTATGCTAGCAGTTACATAAAATTGCCCAGAAATAAGTGAATGTTTTCCCAATCCGGTTTTAAGATTGCAGTTCCTCAATTATGCTATTGCTTTGTTGTTTGGACTTCAGATGTAACAGTTGGTTCACATTCATGTTTTTGTATCTCATGGTTCATGCATTGAGCTCATGATCTCTCAGCATCATTAAAATATTCTGGTCTCTGATTTTGCAGATATATTCTGAAGGTTACAATCAGTCGTAACTATGTCAGTAACATTGTAGAGTACCAAGACTTTTGGGTAAATCTTCTTGGAACTTAGTATTTTAAAATTCAATGAATATGCATTATTGGAAATTTATCATGAAAGTTTTTAAGTTAAACAAAAAGGTCATTTCTTTGTTTACAGTTCAAAATCAAATAGAGTAGTTGTCTCAATTTTTTTTTCAAATTTTCTTGGGTTATCAGTTTTCTTTAGGCCTGTTTTGTAGTAAGTTTCTGAATTGCATAGTTGTTCACATAAGAACAGCTGGTGTGTTAGCCAAAAATTACATATTTCTATTAAGACTTCTGAATTTATATAAAGGATGGACCAACCATGTTTTAGCTGATATATTAAAAATAAAATATAATACAAGATATGGCTTTTACTTTCCTTTAAGTATTGCTATACAACCAAAGGTTTAGCAGCTTGTAATCTTGATTAGGACTCATTTATCTGGAGTCATTGACGATTTTTGTTCACATTGGACTTGCTATCTTAGTGATGTGGGTTACAGGAGCTTTTGACAACATTTTGTGATGCCCAATTTATTTTATGACATGCTCGTTCCTTGATCTATGCCCTATCCAACTAGGAGGGTCCATTCTCTATTCAACAATGCTATACTTCACTAATAAAACAAGAAACTATTTAGAACTTAAATTGAACACTCCATACACATTGTCATAACTAGAAATGTTTAGAAAAGTGATTGTCTAGGTTTTGGTGGCAGGGGGATTCACCGTTGTCCTCGGGGAAGCCAAGGGACACCCAGATGATTAACTAGGTTTTGGGGTAGTAGGGAGTGCTCTAGTCGCCCCTTATTGGGAGGAATCTCCCCAGGGGTGTCCTCTATTATGCGGGGACGACTCGAGGACTTCCTAGGGATGTTTTCCTCCAATAGGGTGTGGTGGAGGGATGGTGGGGATCCGTGTGCCTATCCTTGAAACTTTGGCTTTTGTTGGGGGGTGTTAGTGTAAATGGAGTCTTCATCCATCTAGATAGGATACCACCTTTCTAGGACTGACCTATTCACACTCATAGCTTAAGTTTACTTAGGTTTCTTTTGGTTTTGTCTGACTTCATAACATCAAGACATGTGTCTTCATCATTTGAGACACCTATTACTTGCATATTTGACACTTGTTTACACACTTGTCAAGTGAGCTCACAAGTGTTGCACATTTGGAGGGGTAGTCAGTCATTGTCTCCTACCTTCTCACCTCGTTCACGTTGCCTATATATGCAGGGTTTCTCAGTGTATTTACACACTATTCACATTATATGATATAGATAGATATCCTATTGTGTTCATCGTTTCATTTGTGGAAGGTTATCAATTTGAGCTCTTTGATCTTGGCATTCTTCATCATGGTATTAGAGCCATGAGAGCACGTTCCTTCCTACATCAAGGTGAATCTCACACATAGCCCTATCAATGGAGCATCCTGGAGCCAAACAAACAATGCCATTACATTCGGAAGGCTCGAGAAATGAAGAAATACCTTTCGTTTTGTCAATTTCGGTAACTTTCATTTTTTTTGCAATTTTTAATTTTCTTGTATTTGTTGTATCGTTCAAATCTGTAGAGTACAAAAAAGTTGCAGAAAAATGATTTCTTTTAGCAAGGGGCTAATTTACTCTCTGTTCATCTATTATTTTGGTCAAAAATTGGTCTATTTGCAAGAATTTTGTGGCCTATTTGGTCTCTTTGTAGAAAGGCACTGGCCTATTTGAAGGTTTCGGCTGCTGAGATTTTGTAAGGTTTCCACTTTGTGCATTGGCACCCATAGTAAGTGCCTACCAACCCGTGTCCAACTCTACACAAGTTGTCACCTGGACGCTGCCCTCTGTAAATTTCAGCCGCCCCTCTCCCGACGCTTCAAGACTTGGGACGGCCGGAACGTCCCCCCCTCTCCACCGGACTTGAAAACTCCGAGGAAACTGGGACTCCTCGACGCCTCCTGGACTTCAGCCGCCCTCAAGTCTCTTGAGACACCCAGCGCCCCTCTGCGGTGGGATGTCCAAAAAAGCAATTTTTAAAAAAATTTCTTTCAATTTTCTTGGAATGTAAGCCTTGGGCCGAACCCTAAAGGCTTGTGGGACCCTTCTAAAATTCATAAGCTAAACAAAACACTCTCATTCTTCATTTTTTTGCTCGCATATGCCATTTGATGTTTTGCAACAGCTAGGTGAAGAAGAGGAAAACCAGTGAGAAGAGTGAGTGAAAGAGTAAGTTTGGGGATGATTAGAGGCCTCCCTTCACTACAGTTTTGCATTTTGTACTTATTTTGATATCAATGTATCATTCTACTCATTGTAATCATCTTTATGATATGATATTATGATGTGACATGTCATATTTTCGATATTCATATAATAGAAATCTCAAATTCGACAATTTCATTTGCAAATTTTAATATTTTATATACTTTTAGTCATTTAGTAATAGTATTCAATTGTTTAAAATGTTAGTATTTGCAATTTTACTAATTTTCCAAAGTTTAATTTGAAATGTTATTCTTAAACATCTTTTTATAACTAGTTATTCAAGTACCATATGTATATCAGCACCGCCCCCCCGCCGCCCCCTGCCGCCGTCCCCAAACTTAGACCCCTTTGTCCTCTCGCCCCGACGCCCCTTCGTGAAACTCCGTGGAACACCGACACAAATTGATTGTGGTTTTCGTTTAGCCTTCAACTTTTGCTTGTGTGGACTCGTCGCTGACTTCTTTGTCCATCCATGTTTGGGCTTCATTTGGCTCCATTCAGCACTTGCCCAATTTGAGCCTCCTCATCAGATTTGCAAGGGCGCCATTAGTTTGTTTGCTGTGCAATCAAAGGCGACATCCTCCATAGGTGCCTTCTTTATTCATTCATTGGTCCAAGTATTGAATTTGTTTATCCAGTGGCCTTTTGACCACCCTCACGATCCCTTCCCTCTAGGTAGTGACCCCCATGCCACCTATAGGCCACTCGATCTTCTCTCCAACAAAACAACACTCCTTAAGCATCAAGGAACATTCTCTAGCGCGTCGACAATCTTCATATGCTACGCGGCCCTCTACTCTTTCTGCACCATATGCTAAGAGGTATTATTTGTAGGTGGAAATCCTCAGTCAATTTGCAACATATGCAGCTCATTTTGCACCAAAGGCGACTTCTACCCTCTTCATCATCACATTGCAGGTAAAAGTTTTTGTTGTTTGCTGATGCAAAGGGCAGATCAGAGGGTCGAGCCAATCAATATTGAGCCATTCAAGGATTTTTGAAGGTGTGAAAGGTTTGCAGAGCTTGGAGGCATTTGAAAGAGTCTTATCATTGGTGGGGGCTTCAACACCACACTCAAAGCCAACATAAGCTGCTTGATCCACACACGGCTTGCAATGCCCCATGGTAGAATGGTCTCCACCATAGAATTGGTCAACATTCTCCGATGTCTCCATAGACTTGGTCAAATTTCATCGAACCACATTTGGTAGCTTACTTCCTTTCTTGCCTTCAATATCAACATTTATTGTTTGGTGTTTGTCATTTGTTATTTGTTACAATTGTTATTCCTTAGCAATTCTTAAAACAAATATGCTAGGTTTAATAGCTATCAAACATTATATGTAACAACAGCTATTGTAACCATTACCACTAAATGTACAAGCTAGAGATTAGTTAAATGCTCAAACCTCTAACTAGAAAAGGCAACTTTTATGCTCAGATTAGCCATTAGTTCATCATAACTGCTTGTAAAGGTTTTTTTTTTCGTTTTGTCATAACTTGGAAACGGGGAGTCTGATTTTTGATTGTAAATAGTTGATGAGAAGTTGGTTCTGTTGTCGACATTTTAGCATCGAGATGTTTTAGATTTGGTGTTGTTTAATATCATTTTTTTCTCTCTAAAGTCATAATTGTAAGCAAATTTCGACGGGACATAACTTTCACCTCGATTATTGAAATTTTACAATTTTTTTTTACGCATGTCAGAATTTTGTAAGGAATTCATTTTTGTTTGTATTTTTCAGATTTGGATAGCTCATTTTGTGTAAATCACCATGCATTATAAATGGTTGATTTGGCATCCAATCTTCATACAAGTTGTAATTCTTTTGCATATTGTTTTGGAGGGGCTACAATCAACACTAATCATCCTTAGGGGAGCTCTTTGAAATCAAGGGGGGGAAATTAGGTGTTTTTGCTTTTGAGTTTGTTGGTTCATGTGATCATGTATCTCACACTAAATCCATTCTATTTGAGTATTCTTCGTAATCCTCCTAATAAATGGAAAATTAAACGTGGATATTGTTGGATGAAAAGGCATACACTGAAGATTGTCTTCAAGGCTTAAGTGCTGAAATGAAGCAACTTCTTCTTGATCATGGTATTGCCTTACCTGATCATCTAATTCCAGCACACACAAAAACACCATTTAGTCTCACTAAGACATCTTGTGAGACACCATCATTTGGGGATGAACAATGTAGTCGGATGGCTTGCATTGATATCTCAACTCCCATATCACCTGTTGCTATATATGAATCCAGTATTAACTCATCCATGAGTTTCAACGATTCTTTGCACTAGGACATTGCTATCGTCATTCCAGATCTACCACATTGGGATGCATTTCTACCAGATATATCATCTATGTTTGTAGAATCCCACGTTGCAGATTTGGGAGACACCATTGAGGAAATTCGTCATCAAAGGAAATTCGTCTTCTATTTGATGTTAGCTTTGATAAAGCTGCATCACCATTGCCATCTTTGGATCTTGCTCTTGCCTTGCCTACATTGGTTTCTATCATGAAAAATTGTGTAGATATTTATGCGTTGACCTATTCAACTCATCTATGTTGACATCATCTGTAGTAGTATGCGATTCTCATTGGTGCAATTGTCACCATACATCCATGGTCCTTGTTCCTGAATCTTATATGATACTTGATCTATCTAATTAACATTCACCACACACCAATGTTGGCTTGGAGATCTCTGAGCATTATTCAAAGGTATCATTGGCATCATTTCAGTCTTTGGATCATGTGCAAAATTCAAAGACATTCATCTTCTTGCACATTCCTATTTGGAATGGGAAGTCATCTTGCACACATTTGTGTTGCTTCTACCCAAGGGGAGAAATGTTGTTCATCGATCGTGGATCATCTTCAACATCTAGTGTCGAACATCTACTAGCACTATAGGCATCATTTTGAGGGGAGGCTACATGGTTTCTCTTCTCTTATCAGTTTTGGGAGGAAGCATTTCCTCACATGGAGTTCATTAGTCCTCATTTTCTGGGTGGTCACATAGACCTTCTTTCTTTTCTCTACTATGGGGGAAAATATTCATTGTACATTGTGCTAGAAGTAGTCCTTGCGGGGTCATCGTGAGTCCTTTTATCTTCTTCACTTGCACTTACATTTTATTTCATTTGCATCACTTCCCTTTTGGAGAGGGGTTTTTATTTCCCACTGGGTTTGTCTCCTTTACTCCATCTTATGAAAAATTTGTAAATGAGTACCTGACATGACCTAGTAGCTGAGACTCATCATCTTGCATCCATTACTCCCTAAGTTGCACTTAAGGGGGGGTGTTAGTGTAAATAAAGTCTTTATCCATCTAGATATGATATCACCTTTCTAGGATTGACCTATTCACACTCCTAGCTTAAGTTTACTTAGGTTTCTTTTGGTTTTGTTTCACTTCATAACATTGAGACATGTGTGTTCATCATTTGAGACACCTATTACTTGCATATTTGACTCTTGCTCACACACTTGTCAAGTAAGCTCACAAGAGTTGCACATTTGGAGGGATAGTTAGTCATTGTCTTCCACCTTCTCACCTCATCCACCTTGCCTATATATGCAAGGCTTCTCATTGTATTTACACACTCTTCATATTATATGATACATATCCTATTGTGTTCATTTTTTCACTTGTGGAAGGTTATCAATTCGAGCACTTTGATCTTGGCATTCTCCAACAAGGGGGAGGGTTGCATTCTAGTGGGACACTCGATAAATGTGAGGCAACTATTTGAGCATTTTTCACGTTTTTTGTGTTTGGGAGATTGCTAGAAGTATTGAGAATTTTTAACCATGCCTAGAAGCTTAGATCTCAAAAGTTCAAATACCATTACCCTATTTTATCTAAAGGTGATGATTAAATGATTACTTTAAAGTGGAAGTACATACATGAGTTGCAGTCATGGGGTTTGGTCAAGGTTGTTTATGCGTGGGCAAAACTACTGGTATGTGTACCATCATACTAGGTACAAGTGCATGCATGGAACGGCCAAGGTGCCATATCTGACTATACCCAAAATCCCTTTGTTTTTTTGCCATGCCCAATATGTGAGAATTCAGTGCCCTTGTCATCCATGCAATGTCCAAAAGTCTTAAACCCTAGAATGTTAAAAATCCTTATTTTTGAATAAATATAGAGGTTGGAATTGTAATGTGGATTTTATGTTTGATGTTTTCAGAGATTTTAGAGGCAGAGTAGAGGCATTTGAAGAGATAATTTCTGCATTCACGTTCCAAAAAATAAATAAAAATCTTTGTCTCCTGACCTCCTTCCATGCTTGTTCTTCCCCATTTCTTTATACCAAATCAATTCTTACTATTTGTTCTGCTGGGTGCTTCTTAGCTCCAGACTGTTTGTTCACAACAATGATATGTTTTAAATATTCATGACAATGTGTGTTTTGCTGCTTTGTTTAGCCATTACACTTTTCATGGCAATGTTTGATATGTTTTTTTAATTATTTTTTTCAATATGTTAGAACTTAGGTTTAAAAATATTTTTTAATTTTATATAATATGTGTTTATGTTTTAAAAATTAAGTGCCGTATAATTCTGTGTCATTTTGGCATGTTATGATTTAAAAAAGTTCTTTGCCATCTAATTTATTTATTAATTTTTTAAGTTTATGTTTTGAAAATAATTAAGGTGAATATTATTTATTGATATTTATTTATTTATTAGGTATATAATTTATATTTTTGATAAATAAAAACTAGGTCTAGCCTCACTATATACCTATAATAACTAAAGGTCTGACATAGTTAGAAAATATTAGCTGAAAAATCAAAGCACAAGACCAAAGAATAACCTATATACAACAAAAGATACATAAAAACACAGTGAGCAGGATGCTTCCTAGTTAGCGATGGCAGGACTACTCTTGTCCACCTTTTCTACATCTTGATCTCTTGCACTGCTGCAACCATAGTTCCCTCGTATGCTTTTTTCCTTGTTGTCCAGCCTTCTCAAAGTAGGGAAGTTCATACATGAATTGATTACTCTGAGGTTTCCTTCATCACTTTCATTCAGATCTGCCCCAGATTTGCCAGATAGTCTGCCACTTCGTTGCTGCCGCTTTATGTAACGATATTTTATTATGAACTGATTGAATGATTATTAAAATATTATTTATTTATTTATTACTACTCAACTATTGTATTTTATTGTAAATTATAGATAAGATCGTCTTTGATCTTATCTAGAATTTCTTTTTCGAAACTTCCTGTTTTTTGTATATTTTGTAAACTATTTATTGAGTACATTGGTCATTGTTAATACATCGAATAATTTACCAATTGCTTGTGTAATATGGTATCAGAGCTTTGTCAAATAAATTTTTCAAAAAAATTATTATTTCTTTTTGAAATTATTTTGTTTAAAATTTTTTGAAATAATTTTTGTGATTTTCTAAAATCTCACAAAAAGAAATCCGGCGTTATCTAGAGCCAAAATTTTGCTCCCAAAACTAAAGTTTGTAATTAAATGGTACTCCGCATTGGGCTTGTTTTTGTTCTCTTAAACGACCTCTTTGAGAGAGCTTTGTTGTTGGAGTTTTAGAGGAGGTGTATTCGCGTTCTCATTACATTGGGTTTGGTGTTGGCCGAGTTCATCTTGCTCAAATTACTTCTTGTAGTCACGTTTTTTATGAAGGCGTGACCCTCTCTGCAAACTTCTTTGCGTTTTTCTAAGAACAATCTGTTTACAAGATTTTCTAAAGCTTCATTTTTTGGATCGCGTGTTTTCTTAAAGTGTAGTTTTTCAAACCGCTTCATGGCCGACCGAGGGTTTCTTTTGATCTCGTTTTTTTTAGAAATCGGGTATTTGTTTTCACCTAGTTAAATTGAGTGTGATTTGAATCTGTTTGGACAATTTTTCCCTCCTCTTAGTGGCGTTTCGTCACTGATGAATGAATCTTTGTAATCTTTTTATTTTGCATCTCGGCCCAAGTCTTTGACACAATTTTTTGAAAATTGTACGCGGTTCTGATGGTTCTTGGTGGCGGCTAAAGTTGAAAACCCTTTGATTTTCTGAAGCGAAAAGATTATTTTGATTAGCGATTCTGGTGGGTTTTGAGGATATCAACTAGAGTTGTTCTCATCTTTTTCTAGGTGCATACGTTTTTGTGCCTGAGTTTTATACTATGATACTTCGCGCTTTCGAAAGTACGTACTTGAATTTGCCTACTACATTTTTTTACGTGAAATTAATTACCTTGGGTTTTCTGCATTCAACATCTCAATTCAGCAGCATACCAGCGTGAAGATGGCGAGTTTGAACTAACATTATTGACGATAGTGATTCAGCAAAATTATAACACCTGGAAGCAGCGAATGATGACAATCTTTGAATATTGCTGCCTTGATCAGATGATTCTCAGCAGTGCTACTTGTCCCACAATGGCAGGTAAGGAGTAGAAGAAGTTTGATGAGTAAAATCGTGAAGCGGTGATGCTTATTATCAACTACCCCAAATTCCGCTTGGAAAATCAGCAAAGGAGATTTGGGATCATTTGAACGGTTTGCATGAAACTTCCGACAAAAGCCGTGCATTCTTGAAAAATATGCTATTTTGTATCATGATGGATGAGAAGACAACTGCGGGTACGCCGGGCAAGATCAGGAGAATCGAAGAGGATCAATTAGAGCAATGTGGTAGGAAAATGGAGGGAAGACATGGTTGATCACTCTGAAAAGCTACTAAGTCTTATAATTTCGCTGAGACTCTCAGCATTCGCGTCTGTAATCATTATTCAGTTCCGGGCTCTATACTATCCCTCTTGCGATGGGATAAAACAGTTACTGACAGTAGTATATCATCCTCTCTGAGCAAAGAGCAGTAAAACCCGGCCAGCTGCTCCAAAAGGGAAGGGAGTCAACCGCCAGGCAGCCCTAAGAAAAAGAACATTTAGTGCAACTATTTCGCTACAAGTAGCGGACGCCGGAAGGAGGATTCTGGAGTCGCCGTTTGAAAACCACGAATAAGAAAGCGCGAGGGAGGTCGGCAGTGGCCCGAGAGCACTAGCGAAGGAATTTACCTTTTTAAAAGCTCTTAGCAGCTAAAACTGCAGATCATATGAAATTCTTGGCATAATGATTTTCAACGTCATTTCACTCATTGATGTGACTGGTTCACAGACTTTTCTCCTTGCATTGAATCAGTTATTTTTGGAGGAGGTGAAGAATACACAGTTGTCGGTACGAGCATAGTTCAGGTTTAGTTTGGTGGGAGGAATCTCATATTCCTCAACGTATATTATGCCCCTGACATGGAGCTCAACCTTCTCTTAGTTAGTCAGATCATGCGACATTCTCCTCAAATGGATGTGGTTTTCAGCGTACACAAATGTTCTATTGTTGATAGGGAGAGTCACACTACGGTGGCTGTCGGTATTGAGGATCATGGCCTCTACAGACTTGTGGATACAGGTGATTTTCCGTAGTTAGCCATGGCAGCCAAAAACTCTGCTGTCACCAGTCTTTGGCATCAACGGTATGGGCACTTGAATGTGCACTATCTCTCTCAACTTGCTTGAGAGGGACTTGTAGCTAGCCTACCTGACATTCAGACTCAGCATCACAACATTTGTGGCGCTTGTCAGGCCGGGAAACATCGGACATCGTTCACAGATGGTGACCCTTGGCAAGCTTCTAAGGTACTGCAGTTAGTTCATTCTAATATTTGTGGGCCCATGTCTACACCCTCTGTAACTAGTTGCAAGTATTTCCTTATTTTTGTTGATGATTTTAGTAGGAAAATGTGGGTGTACTTTCTTAAACAAAAATCAGAAGGGTTTAATGTATTTCAGAAGTTTAAGGCCTTGGTAGAAAAAGAGTCCGGTTCTTGCATAATTACTCTTAGGTCAGATAATGGGGGGGAATTCTATTCTAGTGCATTCTCCAACTTTTGTGATACACATGGAATTAAACGCCAGTTAACCACATCCTACACTCAGCAAAACGGTGTTGTAGAAAGGCACAATCGTACAATTATTGGGGTGGCCCGCTCCATGCTGCAACACAGGAGTGTTCCTACTAAGTTTTGGGCAGAAGCAGTCTATATTGCTGTCTATCTCCTTAATCGGTCTCCTACGCATGCCGTTAAGGGGAAGACTCCTGAGGAAGCTTGGACTGGTTGCAAACCTAGGATCAGTCATTTGAAAGTTTTTGGCTCTTTAGCATATGTTTGGATTCCAGATGCCAAAAACTCTAAATTGGATTCCAAGAGTCAAAAACTGATGTTCATATGGTATAGTGAGAACCATTAGGCTTATCGGCTGATTGATGTAGACACTGATCGTCCAATCTTTAGTCGAGATGTTGTCTTTGATGAAGAATGAGGACCATTTCACCTTTCCTCGCCTATTCAACATTCAGAGGATCAACCCTTGAAGGCTTCTGATTTGGGTGTCCGACTTCCTTTAGGTTTACCTGATGGGAAGGATGACGAAGACTCTGTCTTTGATGATGCTCAACCTGACTTTCCTCCGAATGATATTGAAAATCCACCTGCTAAACCTGTTCCAGATCCACAACCAGTTCCAGCTCCTCCTGTTACATCTGATGTTGGCACTTCTACTCTCCGACCGAAATGGTGGTTTAAGACTATCAGTGATCTTCGGGATGATGAGCTCATTGAGGGTAGATCATCCAAAAAGAAGAGCAAACAACAACCTACAATCAATTTTGCTCTTATGGCCAACATTCACAGTGTTTATGAGCCTCGTACATATTCAGAGGCTAAAGGAATTCCTGAGTGGGAAAGGCTATAGGCTAAATGCCAAAGTCTTGAGGAAAAGTCACACTTGGGTCTTTTCGATCTTCACATCAGGGAGGATCGCCGGTCGCTACCTCAAATCGTTATTATAAAGATTGAGGATCTGGGTAATGAGCTTCACCCATTACCTCAATGGTGTTTGTTGATTCCGCGGTGGGCCAGTGTGCGTTGTTGGTGGCGGCTGCGGTGATGCTGCAGGTGTTGCGTGCGCTCAAGGTACAGGGGCAATCTAGTCGCTAAGGATCGGTGTTCTCTCCGCCGGAAAGAGGCGATTGACTCTGGGGACTTTATCCTGATGAATCAGGAATTGCCATTCATTTTTCGTCCTTGCTTAACAATGGGTTTGGTTGGAAAGTCCATCAGATGGACGTTAAGAGTGTTTTCCTCAACGGTGAGTTGAAGGAAGAACTCTACATGACGTAGCCTCCAGGATTCGAGGTTGTTGGTCAAGAACACAAGGTCTGCAGATTGGTCAAAACACACTATGGCCTGAAACAGGCTCCTTGGGCTTGGTACATCAAGATTGACAAGTACCTCAAAGAACATGGCTTTCAGAGGAGTCCATCTGACTCTAATCTGTATGTCAAACAGACTGGTAGTGATATACTTATTGTTGTTGTCTATGTGGATGACCTAATCATTACTGGCAGCTCGACACATTTGATCCTTGAGATCAAACTGGATTTGTGCAGCACCTTTGACATGATAGATTTGGGACTTTTGCATTACTGTTTAGGTGTTGAGGTTTGGCAAATCGAGAGTAGTATCTTCATCTCCCAGTCCAAAATGCTCGAAGTCTACTAGATAAGTTCCGAATGCATGATTGCAAACATGCCTCCACACCCATGGAAAAAGGGCTCAAGCTGTCAGCTAAGTTAGACTCACCTATAATAGATGAATCATTGTTCAGGCAACTAGTGGGCAGCCTCATCTCTCTCACTACCACTAGACCTGACCTTAGTTTTGTAGTGAGCTACATTTCACACTTCATGACAGCCCCTAAGGTTGATCATTGGGTAGCAACGAAGCGTGTGCTGCGTAATGTGAAGGGCACTTCTGATTATGGACTCTTGTACACTTGGAGTCACGATCCTAGAATTAGTGGTTTCACTGACTCAGACTGGGCAAGTTCAGTTGATGACAGGAAATCAACATTTGGGTATGTGTTCAGTTTGGGATCCGATGTAGTCACATGGACTAGTAAGAAGTAGTAGGCAGTGGCTCTCTCCTCGATAGAAGCAGAGTATCGGGGAGTAGTTAAAGCAGCATGTGACGCAGTTTGGCTTCGCCGGATGCTTGCGTATATGCAAATATCTCAAGCAGGTCCGACTCCCTTGTTCTATGATAATCAGGGGGTTCTCAAACTTGCCAAGAATCCGGTCTTCCATGAAAGAACCAAGCATGTGGAAACTCACTGTCACTTCATTCGGAAGCTTGTTGAAGACGGATCAGTTCAGCTGCTATATGTTCCGATAGAGGAGCAGACAATAGATATTCTCACCAAGTCGCTCAGTCTAGATACGTTTGTAAAATTCAGGGGGCATCTTGGTGTTGACAGATTGAGCATTAAGGCGGTATTAAAATATTATTTATTTATTTATTAATGCTCAACTATTGTATTTTATTGTAAATTATAGATAAGATCGTCTCTGATCTTATTTGGAGTTTCTTTTTAGAAACTTCTTATTTTTTGTATATTTTGTAAACTATTTATTGAGCACATTGCTCATTGTTAATACATCAAATAATTTACCAATTACTTGCGTAATGATGATTACAAATGTAGACGTAGTCTCCTTATATAGAGACAAACTGAGAACGAAATAGAAACTTACAAAACTATCTAAACTATCTAACTGACGTATAAAATAGAAACTACCTTAAAAACTGTACAAGTCATTAAATTTCAGGTCAACATTAGTGGAGGTAATGTTGAGCGTCTCAATAAAATGTTCGTAGGATCATGGTAAACTCTTCAGCGTAATTACCACCATATCCTCTTCCTCCATCTTGCAACCAATGGCCTGCAATTGATCGCGTATATCCTTTATCTTCATAAGATGCTCCTGCAGAGACATCTTCTCATCCATCATAAGTGAAAACAACATATTCTTCAAAAAGAAAGCACGACTTTTATTCGACGTTTCATGGAGACTTTTCAATTGCGCCCAAATCTCTGCAGCAGTCTTGCCAGATGGCACCTCTGGAAGCATCTCATCGGTGACTGATAACTTAAGCAACATAATCGCTTCACAGTTACGTTCATCAAACTTGTCCTAGTCCTTGCCGACCACTGTAGGACGAAGAGTGTTACCCAGAACAATCTGATCTAGGCACGGGGACTCAAAATTTGACAACATCCGCTACTTTCAAGTATTGTAATTCTTGCCCTTGAAGTGTTGATTGCCCTCCAACATGATGTTGGTCAATGACACCATCCCTCCCGTTTTTCAATGCACAAAAAAATGAGGCAAACGCGAGCTTCAAAAGAAACTTGATTTTTTTGTCAAAAACCAGTAAAAACCTTCAGTGAGTAGCTGGTACAAACTTCTAAAAATGTGATTTTCAGGTCGAAACCAGTCAAACTATTCTGACACGAATCCCAAGACACAACTGTGCATAATACAAAAACTTCGTTTTTGAGGAAAAAATGGTAAAACCCTTGTACAAAACAATTTTTGTGGAAAAAATTATACAAAACCCAGAATAATTTTTCGAGGGGCAAAATTATAAACCCACCAATAATAATATATATATATATATATATATTTCTTTTAAAAAAACTTTAGCCCATGAGAAGAAACCCTTTCTTTGGGTTGATGCAAAATGTGCAATTTTTGTCTAGCCGCTAGAAAATCTGGAATTTTTGAGCCTCCGATGCAAAAACACTTTCTCCGCGAGACAACAACAAAGTGCAACAAATCAAAATTGATAAACTGCTTCATCTCTAACGGGGAGAATGCGTAAAAAAGTCGTTACCGCAGGAGGAGGTGAAAAGCATGCGGGAGGTTACGCAAAGCAACCGCCGGAAGGAGGTTGCGCCCTTCGCAGACTTCCGGGCACAAAGCGTCCACTGATACGCCGTCTCTGCCAACAAAAATCGTCAGCAGCGGGCCTAGAAAACCGCGTCTCATGCATGGGAAACCACCAAGAAACAAACCAGCAAAAGCGCGTCAGCGTAATCGCAGTTCGGCTCTACAACCGTCGCGAACAAAGAAAATAAAAACAAAGCGTGGAGCTACAAAGCGCCAAGGTTTGTCGGGCGAGCAGAAATAAACCAGGCCTCTGGGAGAACGAGGAACACAAAATAGCGGCAGCGACCACGGAAAGCGTGGTCGAGAGAATCAAATCAAAAGACGACAACAACATGATTTTTCATAAAAAATTGTTAAAAAAATTATGGAAATAAATTCTAGGTAGCTTACTAATTTTTAGAAATGAAAAAAATTCTCAAAAAAAACCCCTATGCTCTGATACGATGTAACGATATTTTATTATGAATTGATTGAATGATTACAAATGGAGACGTAGTCTCCTTATATAGAGACAAACTGAGAATGAAATAGAAACTTACTAAACTATCTAAACTATCTAACTGACGTATAAAATAGAAACTACCTAAAAAACTAAAGATGACCATTAATATAATATTATTAATTACTTTAATACTTTACATATGTTTCAGCCAAATGGAGTTGAAGTCTTCCATCTTCCATGATGATGTGCAGCTGCCAATGTTTTACTTATCCTTTCCCAAGAGCTTCCACAATGATTTGAGAAGCTCCTTTCATTTCTAACATATTCAACCCCTCATCTTTTGCAATTTGGAGGCCATGGTGAATATTCTTGTCTGCCACTATATTGTTGGTTGACCTCCTCAAGGCTTCAAAATAGAAGAGCAAATGAGTTCATACACTATCTCCAAACACACCCCTAGAACTAGCCATGCCTTGGTTTCCTCATGCCGCCCCATTAAAATTTAGCAAGATGTTGTGAAGTGCTAGCAGCACTTTGTGCTTTGTTTTACTACCTTAGCCAACCCCATTATCAGGGATTCCACGTAAGGTATTCAGCCAAACTTTTGCAGCCAAACTTTTGATGCCCACACTTAAATTAATTCTTTGATTGCCCTCCTAATCTTCCCAATTACTATATTCTTTGTGTTCTCTTTAAAAATTCTGCTATTTCTTTCCAACCAAATATTCCAAATGACAAGCTAAGATGGGGAATTTCATGTCGGTGTGCCACTATAACAACTATTAAAGAGAAGAGGGAGGGGCTATGGATAAACCAAAAGTTGGGAGGAAATAAAGCCAAATTTTCCATTAAAATTGACAATGAATTAACAGGTGGTCAATGCTTTCCTCATGGCTTTTACAAACAATGCATCATGAAGTCCCATGAAAATCTCTTGTCCTCACTATGGATTAGGATTTAGGATTTGGGAGTGCTAATCCATGTTAGAATTGTGAACAAACACCAAATGTAGGATCAAACAACGAACAAAGACACCTTCCATGCAAGAGATCTGCAAACAATAATATGCTATTTCATCAACAACAAAAAGCTACAGTATGAACCTCAAGAGTCTTCAAGGAGATCTAAAGTTCTCAAAAGGTTATCAAAGGGTGTGATAATACAATGAGGGTTGAGTGCTATATAGGAGCAACCATAAATGATAAAAGGATTAGATCATGACAAGTGTTAGCAACACATGCGATGAGACATAATGATCTAATAATAGCTCACTTTAGTTAACATAAAAAAGCACTTAATTAACATAAAAAAACACTCCTAAGTTTAGCTTAAGTGCATGAAATGAATCAGACTAATAATCAATTAAATATTAATTAATTATTAGCTAATGCATGATTACTCTAACACCCTGGTTAAGATGGACTTAGGGAGTAGCTAAAAACTCTAAAAAGGGAATGCATGATGGTTCCTAGCAAACAAGGCCTAATAAGGTACCCATGTACAAACAATCTAATCTCTCACAACTGGAGAAAAGGAGAAAACCACATGGGAAAAACTCCTCTCCAAAAGAGAGAAAGGCGAATGAAGGATTGAAAAGCCTCCAAACCAATGTGACAAACTAAGAAGCTTCCAACCAAAACAATGTCCCAAAAAGGAGGAACATGAAGAACATCACTAAAGCACAAAGAAGCTATGGACAATTGTCAAAAAATGACTGATATAGTGCTGAAATGAATAACCTCCTCTGAAACAAATGATGATCAGGATCAAGATGACAATAATCTGCATGAGCGCTCCCAATGACGCTACTCAAATCAGATAGCAAACAAAGACAAATATCTGGAACTCAAAGATACAAATGTCAGGATCAAGAAGACGGAAGGTCGCCTCTAGAAATAGGAATCGAAGAATGTCCATATGGTAAATGCTCCATCTCACTGAAATGCATGGGTAACTAGCTATTGCATCTGCCTAGTACCATAGGAACAAGAACTGGAGAAATACATAGATCCTCAAAAAGCAAGGAAATAAAGGCAGAGTGGCACCATGATGAAATTATAATGTGGCTGGAAAGGAGAATAAGACATGCAAAGCTGTGCAGAAACCAAGAGAGTGCCAAATGGAGGAGAACAAGACACACATTTGACCATGTAAATTGAAAGAGTACCTAAAAAGAAAAGGGTGTGCAAACTAGAAGACCTTACACATGAGGCATGAATCACTGGGATTTGATGTTGTCGAAGAAGGGACACTCACTTGAAAAAAGTGTGATAGCTAAACAAAGACACATTATATCATAGTGCGAGTACAAAAGGTACAAGAGGATGTGCAAACTCCCCAAAAAAGTATACACCAGAATGACACTTTATCTCATTGCGTCTACAAAAGAGAAATTACATGCAAAAAATGTCTACAATTCCCAAATAGAACAAAATACTGAAAATACATATAAAACAACCAAAAACAAGTCATCCCTCACAAACAAGAAGTTTCTAGGAGCTAAAATGTCCAAGTAATTCACCAGAATGTGAAAACACAAAAAACTGTATAAAATGTACATGGAGAAAAATATGGAAAAAGTGCATGGATGGTTGTTAAGAGGTTTGAAAGACTGTCCCAACGTCATGGGAATCGCAAAAAACAAAGAAAGGGGTCAAAAGTTATGAGCTTGGGAGTGAAAGCAACACCATTGACTTCAACAAGCTGTGGAATGCACCAACAACAAAAAATGGTGATGAAACCCACACCACTGAAAAGTTCATGGAACTAGCTTTTTGGACGATATCTTGTTTGCCCAATTTCAATATCGTACTCCCAAGTTATAGCCAAAAGAAAAAAACAGCTCCTTTAGGGCCAAAGAGGGCTTGAAGGGGCCCTACTCTGTAGTTGTACCGTTGACGTCCACGAAATATTCTAGGAATATTCCCCTCTTCCTTGGAGAAAAA